>JAHWFP010052008.1:1017-11345 GCA_023313725.1 Lithobius niger | reverse complement strand
CCCCCACCCCCCCCCCGCCCCCCCCCCCCCCCCCCCCCCCCCCCCACTTTCCCTACTCACTATTGTTGTTTACATTATGGGAGCTTGAAGCGTGTCTTGTGACGTGGAATAGTACCGAATGGATTTCAGAATTTTGCCTAGCCATAAGATAGAGGGTAAGCAAAGACAATTTCTCACAAGAGAGCATTTGCCTCCCTTCGCTTTGTTGTCAAGCTTTACGTGGTGAGGCATAGTTTGAACACAGACAACCTGCGTTCTAGAGGTCTGTGGTTAAGCAATGTAACGAACCCAGCCCAACCCATAAATTTCCATTTGGCACACGATCCTACCCAGCGTGCAACTAAAATAATCCCCCCCATCCACCCTTCGTGTAAACCCGTACCCATACGGCTAAAACACCTAAACGTATAACAGAAGAGTGGTACACATATTTTTGTTTTAATTAGAATATTATGAGTACAATTATAAATTGATTTATTAAATCTTATTTGTGCAAGGAATACAGCAGCAACAGCTTATCGACGTAGTTAGGGTCTAAGCATGTTCGCTTCCTATGGCTGTATTTCCAGCATCATTACAAGAAAGTTCATATTTTTTTTTGAGTTGCAGGTATGGCACAAACACCGTAGTTGTCATACCTGCAAGTCAAAGTCAATATGAACCTTCTTATAGTGATGCTGGAAATGCAGCGACAGCGAAGCGAACATGTTTAGACCCTGACCACGGCGATGAGCTGTTGCAGCTGCACTTTTTGGACAAATTAGCTTTTTTTTTAAGCAGTGTATTATTGTACTCGCTCTCTAATTAAAATTAAAATGTGTGTACCACGCTTTTGTTGTGCATTTAGGTGTTTTGCCATACAGGTATGGGTGTGCCCCTGGGTTCGGTTGGGTAGGATGATTTGAGCATGGTTCGGCGCCATGTGTGCTTGTAGGTAAACCATGTCTAATATACTGGTTTGTTACCAACTTCATACAAAAAGAGTTGGAAGAACATGGCGCACCAGCGGGACACTGTGGTGTATCCTATTATTGAAAAAAAGAGGAAAGGACTGGAACAGACGTAGCAGGCTAACAGTCAGTGAAGGCAATCATATGTTTTTCTGCTTAAACGAGTTATAATTTTGTCCCGCCCCACAGGACTTGATACTAGTAGTGCAGCGGGACAGCGCTCAAAATCCACCTAGTGAAATATAAGTTTTTTCCTTCGTTCTCCTGTGGCCAATTCTGAAGAAGATGACAGAAGTCATCGAAGATTTTTGTGAACAGCGTGGTTCTCCTTGGTGGTAGTGTGTTCTTCGTTTTCACATAATGTTTTCCCAATTCTGTAACAAACGGCTATCCATGTTTTCGAACCTTTTGCTTTGCTGTTCTGTCGTTGACGATCAACAGCTCCTGCCCTGCTTTGGGCAATGAAAGCAGTAACTAACCACAACTAAAGTTGTAAATGAAACCCCCACTTAGCCAGGAACTCTAAATTCTTCTGGATTTAATTTTTAAAATTAACTTTGCATATATGGGATAAAGAGTCACACGCCATTACAGGCTTTTTGATGGGTTAGCCATACCTGATCCATGTCACCGAAAAAGTCGCAGACTAAGCCAGAGTAGTCCGTGAGTCTAATTCTGGACCCACATTATGGAGGACTGGTAGTCTACTCTGTGGTGAAGCCTGGCCGTGCTAGCGAGGGTAGGAAGATGATGCACTCCATCGCGTGCGTGGTAAGGCTTCACCACAAGGCAGAAATTGACTTTCCGCTCTAATGTGGATCCAAAACTACTGAACCCGTCCTATTTACTCGTTGGCCGGCAGACTTCTACATGTGTTAAATAAATCGAGCCGTGCCATGCAGCATTTAAAGGCCGGTTGCCACCAAATTCGCATTGCAGCAAAGGAATGCACAAAGCAAAACTTTTAAACGCAACAAACAAGCCACGTGACTCCTTAATTATTGAGTAAAAATGTGGTACGCCCTCGTGCTCCTGGAAACAAGTTATAAAGATTAACGATACTGATGTCAATAGATGGCGCCACGGAAAAATATATAGAAAATCCCCTGGCGCCATCTAGTGACGCTAACATTGTTAATAAATACTGCTTGTTTCCTGATGCACGAGGGCGTACCAAATTTTACTCAATATTTAAGGAGTCACGTGGCTTGTTTGTTTCGTTTAAAAGTTTTGCTTTGTGCATTCCTTTGCTTCTTGTGAGAGAGAACTCGATAGACCTAGATGCTGCTATGCTAATTTGATGGCAACCAGCCGTTAACTTGGATGCCTCCATTTTAAAACGAAGCCATGCTTGGATGCAGAATTGCAGCTCAATAATTATGGTATGGTAGGTTACAATTATTAAACAGGACGGAAAGCCAATCGGCTCAGAAGGATTAAATAAATGCAGATGCAAACACATTTACATTGCCTTTTGGACTTAAATGTCAGAATTACTTGAGCAGGGAATCGAACCCACGGCCTTTGAAACTAAGCCATAGGTTTGGTTTGTTTCACGCTTGATTTGTGTGTTCCATTCGTTTCACTTGACGTGCAGTGCAGCAAATAAGTGTCCCTCCAGTGGTGATAGGAAAGTGAATGTTTATATGTAAATATGGTTGCATCCGTATTTATTCTAATATTACGTTAGAAATGAAACAACATGGTACTGCACGACACCTTTATTTATAACATGTGAAGTTGGTATTTGACGTGCGTTGAGAAATCTATTGATATATCCCTGTTCTGTTCGTTTTCAGCTTATTCAGCTCTTTTTGCCTGGGGCAGGACCAGAAATGATGTCTTTTGTGCCTATTTTACTGCGTCCTAAGAGCAGAGGGACAGTCACCTTACAAAGTTCAGATCCTTTTGTACAACCTCTCATTGATCCGAAGTATCTGTCCCATCCCGATGATGTGGCTGTGTTAGGAGCAGGTAAGCTTAATGCAGCTAGTAGGAATTAAAATAGGCATAGCCTGAAATTAGGAGAACAAGGTATAAAAACCACCACAAGTATGAATCAGGAGTCAAGCAATCAGTCACCCAGACCCAATAGGCTTGATAGAGATTCTAGTTTTCGAGGACGTTTTCTTTCTAATACCTGTATTAATTAACCTTACACTGCTTATAGTGCAGTATAAGCAAAGTATGAGCCCTGGAACTCCATCTTATTTTAAATCACACAGGGGAGGGATTGATTAGAGCAGTGTTTTCATCTTATGGTTCACGATTCCTAATGGGGACGGCGTCTTCTCGGGGGTCGCGATACGTAAGCAGAAAAATAAAATTTTACTTTTTTAAAATCTTTTAATCTCTTAAATCTTTTTTCCCTGAAAAGTTAATCATTAATAAAATTAATTTATCGTAAAGTACTTTTATCTCTTCTAAAATCTAATTCTATTTAAAATCTCTCCATTCTAACAACTAATCTTTCTAATCTAAAAACAACTTTGTGGGCATGACTTTGTGCCGGGGAATTCCCCGTCTATGAGTTTTCGTGCTCTCAACTCAGGTTTAGTTGTAAGCAAGTGTTGCGTGCGGTAGGTGGCGTGTCTGTGTGCCGGGGAATTCCCCTTTATAACTATTTGCTGTTATTAAGGTTAGTTGTAGTGATGTATGCTTGTTTTTTTTCTGAGCAAATGACGACGTTTAAAATGCTTAAAATTAAAAAAAAAATGTTGGCTGGTGGACCCAACTGGGAGAGCTCACAACGCTCCCCTAGACCCCCTAATTGTGAAACCGACGGGCGAAGGAATTTACTAGTGGGAGGGGGCGGGGTCGCAGAAATTTTTTTAGGGGGTTGCGGTCTGAAAAAGGGTGGGAACCACTGGATTAGAGTTTACATCTAAACGATATTCCCCTATATGCCACGAAACACATCAGTAGTATATTCCACCCTACTGGATGTCGCCATATGCAATTAAGCCTATGTTTGTGTGGTTAAGCCAATATTTGAGCAATTAAGCCTCCAATTTGCATTAGGATTTTTTTTACTAAGCAATCTTTAGTAAGTAATTACTTCTCATTGTGGACCTAGTTAGGCTATCCTATTTAGCCAAAGATTGCTTAATAATTATTCGTAATGCGAATTGATAATAAAGTCACAAGGAGGACCTTTAGGTGCTATTGGTGGAACTTGGCAAGTCCTCTTCTTCCAGAATCTCCTAAACTTGGCAACAAGTCAAGAATCACCCTTTCGATGATCGGAGTTTCTCTGATCGTATCGCCGGGCTTACACTAGACTTTCTAGACTTATTTCTCATACGAAATTATATCATGATGTTCAAATTTTAGCCAGCTCCTGTAGTCTACACAAGTCCTTTGCTTCAGATGACGTTAGACACCAAGGAATTTATTTAAAAAACATTACTTTGATGGCTTCTAATATCTGAGAGAACCATTGACTGGCAGCCATCTAACCTCAAACCATATTAGTTGGATAGTGTACTAAATCTCGCATGATCTACGTAGTTAATACACTGCAGTAGTGTGGTTCCTTGAATCCCAAGTAACAAAGAGTGCAGTAGTTCCTTATTTGGACCACGAGATGATGCCCTCGTAAAATTTAGTAAAAATTTCCATTTGTATACCAGAACCTTCTTTAGTAAAGGACTAGAACATAAAACAACATTGCTAAACAACGATAGACTCCCTCTCCACTAACTAAGCATGATAGGGAAAAAAATGAAAGTAACTACAGGTGGGTTTAAACTCAAAAGGTCAATATTCAGTGTTCACTCCATTGACATCACGAACGTATTGAAGACGAGCGGGGCAACTAGACAAAAGTGACTCAAAAAGCTCCGTGTTAAACTTCATTTCTCGAAGCACGGCATTAATGTGCTCCTCCATCCTGGTACGACTAAATCGATTTTCTGGAAGTTCAGACAACATTCTTTTTCCAACATTGCTCTTGAAGACGGATCCAAAGTTTTCACAGACATTCAAGTCGGGAGAATTAGGGCCACTCTTCATTAGCAAAGAAACACGGAACATTTTTGAGTTACTTTTGTCTTCCTACCTGTTCGTCTTCAATCTGTTCGTGACGCCAACGGAATGAACACTAAATATTGAACTTGTGAGTGTAAACCCACAAAAAAATAAGGAACATATTGATACTTTCATTTATTTTCCCCCCCCCCCCCCCTCCCCCGGGGCCGCGCCGCCGCCCCCCCCTATCATTGTTTGGCACCCTGTGCACTCAAGTATACCAACCTCAAACAAATTATAAGTACTCACCTACAAACACACGGTTCGTGGTGCGTGCCATGCCAAGTATCACGACAAGTCCATGCACCCTAAACACACAAATCACAAACTTTAACGACAACATTTTTCTTGCAAATGCTTATCCATTCGTCCATCAGTGGTCATTTATTGTTTAAATTGAGAGCTCTATTTTTTGAGTTGCTGCAATCATCCATGATTATAATTTGAGTCTTAAAAGATGGTGCTTTTCAGTGTGGATCCGTGATGCCTCGCGGAAATCTGGATAGTGCCTTTTCGAGTGCTGGGCGTTTCACTGCAGCGAAACTGGACACCGTCCGGATTCCCGCAAGACATCAGTGGTCCACACTGAAAAGCATATCTTTTAAGGCTCAAATTAGAATCCCGGACGATTTGGCAAATCGAAATCGAGATCCTAATTTATTCAATAAATACCCATTAATAGAAAGATGGACCTGCATTTATAAGAAAAATGTCGAAGTTTAAGTCTGTAATTTCTAAGTCTGTAGGGTGCATGATCTTGTTGCTTAACTTTACATGACATGTGCCACGAATTGTGTGTTTGTAGGTGAGTACTTAAAAAATTGTATATTTATCCACATAATTTATTTAAGGTTGTATTGAGCGTATATGTTATGTTATGTTCTAGTTTTTTTACTGAAGAAGATTCTGGTGTACACCGGACAGTTTTACTTACTAAAATTATATATCTGGAGGGCATCTCGTGGTCCAGGGGTCGTTTATTCTACTACCCAACGATAGTCTGATGTTTTTCAAAGTGTATGTTTTACATTCTCAGTAGTGACTATTCTTATTTTTTACGTTTCCACGTTTCCAAGAGTGTCTAATCTCATCTGTTTCCGTTTTCTGTATTTTCAGGGGTGACTATCAGTAGACAGTTGGCAAAAACTGCAGCTTTTAAGAAATACGGGGCAAAACCCATAAACATCGGTTTACAGTATCCTACCTGTGATCTCCTAGGGATCTTCAATCAAAAGAAGTTTGACCAGTGCACGGCTAAAACAATGTCTTCAGATGGATACCACCCCTCAGGCACATGCAAAATGGGACCATCCAACGACAAAATGGCTGTCGTTGATGACAAATTGAAGTAAGTACTTGCAGCAAAAAATTAACTCTGGCTTAGGGACCGATCATTATTTATCGCTGGCGGAGGGGCGTAGGAAACTGTTGAGAAGAATGGATTTCCCAGGCCCTCTCGAGGGGTGGTCATACATTTGTAGAGAACATAAATTGGGGTCGCAAAAAGACCCGTGCCCAAACTGCAGTAAAAATACAATTTCTTGGGCCTCAAAATGACACTTTCTGCAGTCAATATTTCTGAAAACGTCTCAGCTTCTGGCCACGCCCCGCCAGTGACTCTCCTCGACATAAGTGTTTGCAAGGTCTTGTAGTTGTCAGTACAAATACTAGGTAGCACATAATTTAAAGAATTTTTTTGGAAAAAAGCCTTGTTTCCAGGCTTTTCTTCTTTTAGTTGCTGACTGCATTATGGGCATGGACATACATGCTAACTGTGGTTTCATCATACGTGTTCTAATTTCTAATTACTTTCATAAAAAGGGTTTAAATTGGAACACGTCTTTGAGTATTTTTTAGATAGTGTTTAAAATCAACCTTGTTCTTTCGTTAAAAACGAGGCACTTTTACTTATAAGTGGTACCTTGTCGGTGTGGACTGCTACTGTTACTGTTACTGTCCCGACTGAAGTCTAAAAACAGTAACAGTAGCAGTTCACACTAACAAGGTACCATTTGTAAGTGAAATTTGCGTCGTTTTTAAAGAAAGGACAAGGTTGACTTTTAAACGAACTATCTAAAAAACATTCAAAGGGCATCATGATTTTTCAGGGTCTTGAAGGGGGGAAGGAGGAGTTGATCGTCGGAAATTTGGTGGTCGTTTTTTTAATTCTACAGCCATCCCCCTCATCCCCGGCCTTAGACAATAAGACCAGACCCTTATACTGATTTCATACTAACCATTTCACACCACAAAATTCGTCTTGGGACAACATGCAATGACCACTCGCATGCAGGCCAGTCTAACCGTCTCACCACAGCATGCTGGCACGTGCCGGCATTTGTAATTTAGTAGTGTAAAATGCGAATCCGTGCCTCTTTATTGGGAGGATTGTGCCCTCGCTCGTAATAATGACAGGAAGATTCTACTTTTTTGCGTTAGAGGAGGTTAACAGGTGCGGTGACCAGGCAGGGCTTTCATATTCCAAAGTTAGTTGTTCATAAACTAACTAACCCATTAAACTTTGCACCTGGGTCTTGAAGCAGTCCAAAATTCCTTGTCTCTGTACGGTTGTTTTTGTCTTGCCTGGTCCAGTAAGTTACACAGTATACTCACTGGAGAAAACCCCATATGTCCATTCTTACATACTGTGACGGTAAATTCTTTTATCTAATTCTTTATCTTTCTGGGTTTTTTTCAGAGTGTACGGTGTTACCAATCTTCGTGTTGCAGATGCTTCTATCATGCCAAACATTGTTGCAGCACATCCGCAAATAGCATGTATGGTAATAGGTGAAAAACTTGCCGATGTAATAAAGTCTGGACAATAAAACAAACTATATACACAAAAAAAACACAATTCTTTTAGCTCCTTCCTTGATATTTTTTTCTTATTCTTTACCAACAAAAATTATAGTAATTAGAATTACTCTGACAGAAAATTATTCACGTACTAAATTCATCCAAATGCAACCGCCTCACGTTGCAGTTACTAGCTATTGATAGCTACTGTGGTCTTATCACTTTCACTCAACGTTCATTGGTTGAATTTAACAGCCAATAAGGGAATTATTCTCTAGTTTTCATTTGTCGACGCACTGTAATGCAAAACATGGACCGAGCTATGTGATTTTGACACTTCTAGCACTCACTCGCTTCAAACGTTACAATAACGACATGTTAAATATAGGTTTGTTGCACTAATTTCAAATAAAAGTATATATTTTCCTGCCGTAAACAATCCTGCACAATCCGTAAACAATTCTTTCTTTCGAAATAAGGAGTGATCGTTCGTTTGCATAACCTAGCAACGAATGCTCATGGACCGCTTGACGGCATCGTTAGGCCTAACAGAAGACCACGCAGGCTTGCAATAAAAGTGCTGTTTGTAGTTTATTACTTTCCACTGTAGTAGTGTAGTACACATTTGGATTTTTGTAACTCTCGCAGTTGGTAAAAAAACATATATGTACTACATTTTATTAATTTATTATTATGGAATATTTGTTTACAATAAAAATGTTCCTTAAAAAAGTCATTAAACAAAAAAGTCCTTAAATAAGCGCAGTAAACATGGCAACATCATGTTTTGGAAACGCTTCTAGTGAAAAATAGTTTTACCGTGTATACTTTGCATTTGACGGCTAACTTAGGAGTTATGGAACCATTATTATCAAAAATTTCGTATCAAGAAATCTTCTTAATAATAATTAACAAATTTTGTGTTTGCCTCTACACTGCCCCCCGCCCCCCCCCCCCAAAAAAAACACTGGAATACGTATTTAAAAACAAAACAAAAATACATATACAAAATAAAAATAAACAATGACGAGGAATGTGTAATTTACAGTGCAGAAATAATTATTTTTGTTAACAAAATTAATTTCTCTGTGCCTTACGTAATGTGGAGCAAACTGATTACTATATAAATGAACCGGGTAAATTTTGAACAGTACTAGACATAAAGAGAAAAAAGTGTACTAAGGGGAGGAATAACCCGATGATTAAATCTGGGAAAACTGTAATCATCTCAGGGAGCCAAGGTAATATACAGAATAGCGACCATAGCCACTAATGGAACCACAGGTAGTCTCTCACACTGCACTGCTCGGCACAGGACTTTACCAGGGTACCCTTTACAGTCCTCCATAACATCAGTTTCTTCAGGCAGCTAGACGAAGCTTTGTTTCTGTTTAGCCACGATAAGCACAAATTACGAGAAATTCTCTAACTCAATACCCCTTGAAGCAGTTAGAAATTGTCAAATTAATTTCAAAACTCGTGTTTTGCCCCAATAAACTAACTTGTGGTATGAGCACTACAAAACACCTCCTGATAGGTGAAAAAAACCACGAAGACATAAGTCACGAATAATATTTTAACTTTGAGAAAACGGATGTTTTCCTTGATCACAAAAAGAATGAATACACCCTGTCATGCTTTTTAACTTGTGTATTCATTATTTTTGTGATCAAGGAAAACTTCCATTTTCCGAAAATTAAAAACACTATTCGTGACTTAACGTGTCTGTTGTTTTTATCGCCTATCAGGAGGCGTGTTTAGTGCTCATTCTGGGATCAAAGGGTCAAAGGGTTTTAGCGAGCGTTAACCACAAACGGTCATCTGCCAGACGCAGCCCTAAGGCCTTATGTGCTCATTCTAAACTAACACAAAACAAGTGAAGTTTTAACTTGCGGAATTTAATAGTAGATAATGTCCCTCGTGATTCCAACAGATAATGTCTGCTTAAATAGCACTCGTGAGTTTATAGGTGCCAAAACATTTGCAGTAAAAAAAATTATCGATAATTTCCTTAGCTCTTGTGATATTTCGTGTAAAGAAATTGATAAAAAAAAAACACGTCATGCTAACAACAGAAAAGTATCGCACCTATAGGTGTGTGTGACAAGGCTATGCTGCATTAGTGTTTTTTTTTAAACTTTTAAACTAGGGTCTGAAGAAGGTGTTGCAAATAAACACCGAAATATTATCAATATGCTTGTGTTTGTGCGACTTTGGCTTTTTTTTATTAAGTCTAAGAGTTGTGAAGATCAGAGAAATGATCATACTCTTTGTTTGCTCTGAAAGAATTGCTCACTTTGACATTACGTGTTGCTTAAACGCTAAAGATCCAAAAGTCATCGTGGCGCTATGTAGTTCTATCGCTGTAAAGTATGCTTACTTATATGCAGGATGTTTCTTGTATATATAATACAGGATGTTTCATCTCGAAATGCTTGGTTAGGATATGGGGTAAACTGCAAAACCACCACCAAACCAATCACTGTTAAGAATAAGCCATGCGTTCCAACCGTCCTTATGGATACAGTTTGGTTCAGTGCTTTATAGCAC
>JAHWFP010052007.1:28713-48638 GCA_023313725.1 Lithobius niger | reverse complement strand
ACCATTCGGAACCTGGCAGTCCCTTTTACCAGTTTTGGTTTTTGATATGATGCGAAGTTACTTAGAGAGTAAAGTATACAAAAATCATTAGTGATAAACTGGTAATCCTCAGTCATGAATTAATTTCTGATACTTTTTTTAGGCCAATCCTACTATTCGAACCAACATTCACTTAGTTCGGAATAGAGGATGCTGTGCTGAGCAATGGGCTGTTGCTGCACCCTTTGCTTAGGGTCCCGAGGACCCTTCACAATGCTTGTGGAGAAAATTTGGACTGAGTTTATTCGGGTTGAGCCATCTAAAACTACCTTACTATACCACGTGGCTTAGCGTTAAAATTGAAGATAGAGCAAAGGTTCAAGAATAAGATTTTCATTGTGAAATATTATAAAAATATGGGAAACTGTCGTTTTGCAATTCTGTGCAACTATTTAATGCACACTTTGTCCGTAGTAGTAAAAACAGAGAGCAGAGTCCAATTCATAAATGGATAGGTTGAAACAATAACATCGGAAAATATTATTTGAACGAATGCTGCTACTCGGAGAAAGGTTTATTTGAAATATCACAAACAAGAAGCACTTGGGTGAGATAATTTTAAAACAGTTTTTTAAGTGCACGAATACTTGGGGCCATCCATGGAAACTGGCGGTTCAGGGGTCCAATCGGGTCTGTAGGAAGTACTTTTTTGCGGTACGTGTTGTACCCGTCTTGATTGCCCTTAGTTCTGAAACAGTTGGTATGAATACCGTGGGTGGGTCCCGTAGAATGTTGCACAGTCAGAACCTTCAGGCGTTTATTAAAAGACCAAATTAGACGTACAGGTGTTCCAACATTTGTTTATATCTTCCCCCTTGCTTAGGCCCGGAGTTAGTGGCTCACAACCCTTCCGGTAGCCCTCCACACATTTGTGGCAAATGGTACATTATTATTATATTATTTACAGAACAGCGTTTCGGAATTTATACTACTCCGTCATCAGGTTTCAGCTTAAATTCAAAACACAAAAAATGTCGTGTCACCCAGCATCAATGGTTTAGAAAAAGGCGAATACGGGAGTTGAAGCTATGAGCCTCGTCTTCCCTCTTGGAAATCCAAGCAAAAAAGATACAGGAGGCACATATTTCAGTACCACGTGGGCATCACGTCTAGTTTATTTTACCAGGGGTGGCTGTTGCAATTTTTTTCCTCACTTTTCTTTTCATGCAAACTTATTACGTTTTAATGTTAAGTGAAACTATTCTTTATTATTTATTTGCGTAATACATTTAATATAGTTCAGGTCATCATGATTATTTTTGGAACTTCCTATTTCGTATTCGTTAGTAAAATTTTTCGAGCAAACTAAAGGTGTTCACATGAGAAGCGTGCTCTCTTCATACTTTTGTGATATTGTCCTGAATTCCACAGATAATAAATTTTTGACGCAATTTCCAGAGTTACAATACAACAAGCGCTACATTAATGACAGTCTCTCACTTCTGCCTTAAAAAATTAAATTTGAGGCCCTTAAAGGCCCATAACGGTGCCACCCCCTCGCTCACCTACACCTTGAAAACTCCCAAAAAAAATAAAGGATTCCATTTGTTGATATCACTGTACTTGTTAATCCACAAAATAGAATCGAACTCACGCACTGTCAAAAACCCATGCAATCCACAAGAACACTTCACTACAGCTCGTTTTTGGATGATCAGTACAAAAGCAATGTAGTCATTAATGAAGTTAAATGCATTCTATCACGCACTAGTAATAGTAATCATAATCTGCTTGAAGCAGAATTCAAATACATCATGTAGAAGTAGGCCTAGCTGGAGAACAGGTTCCATTTTAAGTATGTTTGCAAGCTCTTCACCACAGCGATCAATCCGAAAAAAGTGTCTCCCCCTACCCAACCCAAAACTTAAGTCTCTCAGAAAAGCTTAAGAAAAAACTCATAGAAAAAGACATCCGACTCGTTTCCGAAAATCTTCGCAGCTCACTCACTAAGAGCAATCAAAACAATAATAGAGCAGACGACGCATTACGCATCAGGCATACATTTTACCGGATTCCATGTGGAGAAACTACATGCCCGCCCAGCCACTTACGTTGGACAGAGCCTTCAAAAACGTAAAGACAGGATCACGGCCCGCAGATCTAATTTTAAGTTGCAAGTTCAGTCAAACTCTTCAGTTCAACACTGTTTTGCAACAGGTACCTCACCCAATAAGCTATGTACAGGGCACACCCAATAAGCTATCTACAGGGGACATCCAACAAGCTATCTACAGGGCACACCCAATAAGCTATGTACAAGGGACATCCAATAAGCTATGTACAGGGCACACACAGGGGACACCCAATAAGCTATCTACAGGGCACACCCAATAAGCTATCTACAGGGAACACCCCCGCAGTTGATTAAGTCCAACTTCTGTTTACTGAAGAAAAGAAAAATACCAGGACCAGCATTAATCTCCGAATCCTTAGTTATTTTAACACATCAGCCGCCATTGGAAAACCACCTAATTCCTGACAACAAAAATTTTAAAGAATACTTTCCTAAAATAGAAACACTAAAACCTAATAAGTTTGCAAGAGAAGAAAAGTGAGGGGGAAATTTGCAACAGCCACCCCTCAGTAAAGTAGACTTGACGTGAGGCCCACGTTTTACTGAAATTTTCATGACCCGTGTCTTTCTGGCTTGGATTTGCAAGCGGAATGACAGGACTCATTGCTTTACCTTCAGTATTCGCATTTTTTGAAAGGGAATTTGTGTAGGGTTTCTTCTTTTTAATTTTATATTTGTCTTTTAAGCAACCTTTAATGCTGGGTGACATGGTAGTTTTTGCTATGTTTTAAATTTAACCTGAAATCTGATGCCGGAGTAGGAAAAATTCCGAAACGTTGTTCTGTTTTATTTGTGCACTTAATGGGCTGGTTTAAAAAAATTATTTGGAATATATTAGCGATTTTTGTAGTCACAATTAGCACCAGGATACAAATAATTAATCCCTGTATGGATGTTCTGCCAGTATTATTTAGTTGTCGTCATTACTTATAGGTATGAAGAGGAGATGACTCAAATTGAGTGTTTGATTTACAATTGTGAGAGTAGCCTGAGCTACACGTGCAGTATTTTCCTTTACCCTCAACCAATGTGTGGCGGTACGAATAGAAGTAGTGCCTAGCATTAGGTCATGAAAGGTACAAATCTTCACGATGACGACCTTAAAGTAGCGTCTGCTTGGGAAACAACTTATTATTATAAAATACTAGCGGAATCGCTCGCTTTGCTCGCTCATTCCGCGTCGTCTCGCTCCCCTCCCCCCCCCCCCCCCCCCCCCCCCCCTCGCTCTCCCCCTCATTTAATTTGCCGTTCGGTCGGTAGATGGCATCGTATGTTCGCGCTGCATGCCATTGCGTTCCTTGCGCAGCTACTATCTCAGCGGGCCTTGACTGGTATTCTTATAATTTGCTGTTCTGCCGGTAGATGGCAGAGATGGCATCGTATGTCCTGCTTGCTGCTGCGCTGCAGATGCCCGCTGCGTTGCAGCTCTTGTGTAATTATATATATAGATTTTGATAAAATACAATTACCTTTTCGATTGCTTGCTACCAAGAACTTCTTCATTTACTTATATTTTCTCATGGTATCATGCAATAAGCACGCATTGGTTGAGGGTAAAGGAAAATACTGCACGTGTAGCTCACGCTACTCTCACAATTGTAAATCAAACACACAAATCAGCGGGCCTTGACTGGTATTCTTATAATTTGCCGTTCTGCCGGTAGATGGCAGAGATGGCATCGTATGTCCTGCTTGCTGCTGCGCTGCAGATGCCCGCTGCGTTGCAGCTCTTGTGTAATTATATATATAGATTTTGATAAAATACAATTACCTTTTCGATTGCTTGCTACCAAGAACTTCTTCATTTACTTATATTTTCTCATGGTATCATGCAATAAGCACACATTGGTTGAGGGTAAAGGAAAATACTGCACGTGTAGCTCACGCTACTTTCACAATTGTAAATCAAACACACAAATCGAGTTCCATTATTTGTATTTTCAGCAGTTCGTCTCCGGCAATTGTGGCTGGTGGAGGCTTCAGGATGTTTATTATTCCCATACGAAGTGTGGCCCTGGCAGTCAGAGGAAGGACAGGGCTCATGGCTCATTGTAAAATTTGTATTAGATTTATGGTTTCTTTTGCCTGCGCGTCCAGTATATTGTGCAGTCGATTTACGTGACCTCTTTGCACTTAGTCATTCGGCCCCTTACGAGACTCTTTTCTCCTAAAACGTCTAGTCAGATGAAAATTCAGTGGGATTTAGTTTTCTTCAGTGGGAATGGTTTCCTTCAAATGCCATAAGAATTCTGGCAAATCTTAATCCTGTGAGAGTTAGTCTTGACCTTTTTTTTTTTTCATAAAAAGAAGATAAAGATAAAAATAAAGAAGAAGACGGCGTCGAGCAAAGCTCAAAGACACCCCCTCCCCCCAGAAAAGCACCCGATGGGATTAGCCCCTCCACGCATCAAGACGGGCCTTAAAGCAGGACAAGTTGGATGCTGAAACAACAGAAACCGGCAGAGAATTCCATAGGGTGACCACCCGGTCACAGAAAAAGCGGTGTCTAATTTTGCTGTTAAATTTTTACATATTTTTTTTAATTTATTGTGTTAAGGTAGTACCACAAGAACTACAATGTATGCATATGGCACAAGCAAATCAACCAAAAAATACATGGTGTGAGTAGCAAACAACAAAAATTAGAGAAAAATACAACAAAATCTTATTAATCAAACTTCCTTTGCCTCTTTTAGTGAACAGTTACACTTAGAATGCATTTAATTAAGGATAAGGGAAAAAATTTACATTTTTATTAGCCATGAGTATAACAAATATATAATAAATTATGAAAAAAAAAGAAGCTCATTGTGAAACCATCCATTCTTTCAGGTTTTTTTTTTTATCGAATATTTGTAAGTAAAGAATAGATTTTTTTTCTATTGTGTTAAATATGGAATAGTAATAAATAGTAAATAATAATAATAATAATAATAATAATAATAATAATAATAATAATAATAATAATAATATAAAGATGAGGCATGAGGCATCCACCAACCCAAATTCCCCAGCGGCAGAGGTTAGGTGGAACCATTATGACAGTTGTTTTTTGCCACATGAGTGAGGAAACCGGAGTACCCGGAGAAAAACCAGAGAAGAACCCCTACATATGCACTTCCCATGCACCAGGATCGAACCTGGGTCTGAGAGAAAAAAACTGAGAGAAAAAACTTTTAAAGAGGAATGAGCAACTTTGAAGCAAACTTACAGAGCTTAAGTTATCTGAGGCGGAGTAATGTAAACAGCCACTTACTTTCCTCATCTGTTAGCGTCCGGTTCCATGCATTGAACTGCGTCATTCTTCCATTTACGCCGTCAACGGGTTCATAACCTCCATCATACTCGTCCTGATCTTGACCAAGTGTTATAATGCCATTCCCTTCAATTTTTTTTCCTTTTTGGACATCCTCGTTTTTACCGATCAATTTGCCGTTAAAATAGACACGAAGCAATCCTGTTTCTCCTGACCACGAAAAGCAAATTAGGGTCCACTGGTTTAGTTCTGGAACAAGCGGTTGTGAATACTTGGTGTCTTTGATGGTCACAATTGTCTTTTTGGAACCTAAGTCGACGTCGCATACTACCTCGTCCATTTCGTCAGCCGCTTTTGATGCGTAACCAATAACCGTGTAGTAGGTTTTACCTTGTTTTGGCTCTAAAAATACATTAACGCACCACGTGAGGGCGGCAGCAGACAAATCGACAAAAGTGTTACCGGTGTTATCGTCCACGAGTAGCAATCGAGGAGCTTTCGGGTCGCTATACATCTTTATATCATAGCCTAATAAGGCATTTTTCTGTTTTGTAGCAGCATAGCCCATGAACGGCAATACGCATATGACAAGTAGTGTATACATGGTAATGGTGGGTCAGACGAAACACATGGATTCCGACGTTCCAACTCGTGTTTATATCCTCAGTGATGTACTCAAGGAAATAAATAACAGACATCATCAACTTTAATGCTATGCGCAGCACGCCAAAAATACCTGCATATTATTGGCTGAATATCTCTTTTGTGTATTTCCTTGTATTTACTGGTAAAAAGCAATCAGTGTACTACACGTGGCATACGAACTAAAGTAAATAACCACTTGCGTGAGTATTACAGAAAAACACATATTATGTGTAGCAGCGCTGCAATGAAATGGCGTACATCCTACACAACATGATTAGAGACTAATTTTCTGCGTTCTGGAAGCTGTAGCCTTTATAAGTTAATGCCATAATAAAGGGAATGAACCACCTGATCGTAAGAGCAAAAATGAGTGATGGAATACTAAACCAGCTGCAGCTCTTCAAGGTCTATACAGTTCACCTAACGTCTAAATAACTTACACTGAGCTGAATTCCAAACGAAAAATTTCATTCTGCAAGCTTTCACCTTTATAAGCTAATAGGGAATGAACTATCTGACCGTAAGAACAAATATGAGTCTTCAGCTGACTAACGTCTTCACAACTTACACAAAATTGCATTCCAAACGAAAAAAAAATATTTTTGCACCTAAGTTGGCCTATAACACAACCACAACGTAAAATTTTAGTAAATCCAAAAACTCATAAGTTTTTTAAACTGAAGATAGGGACAAGTATTTTTTAGAAAAAAAGGTGACTCTGATTTAGAAAAACTAGCCTAATTTTCGATATTTTTGATAGCAGTGGAAGAAAAAAATGAACTTCAAGTATAGTAGCCTATTTCCAAACGAAAAAATTATATTTTAGACGCAAGTTGGCCCATAGAACAAGCACAACGTAACATTTTAGTAAGTCCAACAACTGTCACAAGTTTTTTAAAGTGAAGATACAGACAAGTATTTTTAAGTATAAAAAAGGTAACTTAGATTTAGAAACACTGGCATAATTTTCGATATTTTTGTTAGAAATGGAAGAAAAAATGAACTTCAATATAGTAACTATTTCCAAACGAAAAATTATATTTTAGATGCAAGTTGGCCCATTAAAAGTAAACGTAAAATTTTAGCAAGTCCAAAAACTGTCACAAGTTTTTTAAAGTGAAGATAGGGACAAGTCTTTTTTAGTATAAAAAGGTAACTCAGATTTAGAAAAACTAGCCTAATTTTCGATACTTTTGAAAAAACCGGAAGAAAAGAACGAACTTCAAGTCCAGTAGTTTATTGGAAGAAGATGCAAGGACTGGGAGTAATTTGAATTGTCAATAAAAATTTAAGGCTAACCGAACGTGTAAAGGAGTCTGGGGAGAAGTGTGAGCTCTCGTATCAAAACTTGAGTATTTGACGCATTTTTAACACTTCAGAGTATTCTTACTAACCTGTAGAAGGCACGTATTAAAAGGAAAATTATGATGCCTAATTAAATAGCCATTTAGTGAATTTTCTTTTAAAACATTTAATGGTCATTTCATGTCTTACACTGTTGCTCTGAACACTGTACTATCACACTATTGATGGCCGAGGGGACGGTCCTTTCTTTAGGTACTGAAGGATTTGAGTTGAAATAATATTAATTAGTTGTGATTGTCGGTGTTGGGTTTGGATGAACGAACCGTGCTCAAAAAATGACATATTGTGGACATTTTGCAGAAGAGATAGCAATTTTATATTTCATGTAGAGATGGTAAATGGTACATTTCATTTGCTTTTTAATGGAACCTTTTCTTGCAGTCGAGACAAAAAGAATGGAAATAGCTGTAGAAACTTGGGGAAAATAATTAGTAGGCCAAAGAACTTCCCGTAGTTCAGTAAATATTATCAAGTTAAAGACATGTACTTAGGAGAAATGCTAAAGAAATCCACCCAATTCCAGTAGTTAACTTCCCAGGTAAACATAAACTTCTTGATAAACTATTAACCTTTTATTTAAGGCATTGTTATTAAATTGGCTGAACGTTTTTAGTTCCAAACTTTTTCTTATATTTCTTCCAAAAATTTTGAAAATCGGAACACTATATTTTTCTCACGCATAATTCCATTTCCGATAATATTTTCACTTTTAAAAAATGCAAAAGTTTTACGTTGTGCACTTTTTGAGGCCAACCTGTGTTTGCATGCATATTACGTTCGTATATTCGTTTTAATTAAGCGCATATTTATTAAAAACTTAACGAAAATAAGTAACAGTAAACAATTAGAAATCTTAGCAAAAACGTAAGCCGTCATCTAGCAGTTGTTCTCACCATACTGTAAACTAAAAAATCCTAAAATGGTGCTGGATTTTGACATAGTTGATAAAAAGTTGCTTCAGCAAAAGAAAGTTATCTACGTTTCTTGACCACAGGAAAAACAGAGCGGGTTAAAAAAAAATATGGGCTGGTTTTATCGTAACGTTCTAGATAAATACGTTAGCAGCTGAGGAAATATTGTCGGAATAAGTCTTGGTTACAGATGAGGTTGCTGAATGACAGCGTTGCTTATTGTTAACGGATAGCTTGTAACAATGAAACGGCTTTCAAAAAACTCGTCGTATATTCTATCTTTCCCGACAATTTCGTAATTATATCGGGTTTTATTTTCTTTCATTTCTCCCTAAAAACCTCATTCTTAGAGAACCGAAACACATGGCTCTTCTCACTAGAGTTTTCACATCTAGATCCACAGCCTGCTACAAAACATTTGTACGGCATTTTATCCGTATTTCCAATTTGTTTATGCTGCATTGAATTTCGCACTCCAACTGTCAGTTGAGCTTGTAGTTGAGCTTGTATTCGTTCTCAATCGCCGAACAGCAGTGCTCTTCCAACACATTCATTCACATTGTAGATCGTCAGTATTCTCCGCCTACATTTACTAGTAGCGTCATCTGAAAACATCCATGGCGTAAGTAAATTTTCAGAAGTAAGTCAGCAGACCATTACCGAATGTAATAGAATCGACGGACCATGATGAGGCGAGTCAGTGTCTTGTATTTTTATGATGTTTTTCAGTATTGAGCAATTATCTTTTTACTTAGGTGGTAGGTTTGTAATGTGTTTGCATCATTTTAGGTGTAGCCAGCAAGGCACGTAGGCGAATTGCGCCAATCTATTAACACTACATTTGTATGTATTTCGAGGATGCCTCACTCGTCGAACTGTAATCTTTTCTTAAAATCTCCATTCTAACGGGTAGCAACAATTAACGCAGCGTATACATAGTGTGGCGAACCGTATAGTTTTTCAAGTAAACAGTTCAGCGATAGCCGCTACGTAGCACCCCATGCAACCCTGCTGCGTACAGAAAATATCCGTTTAATCAGACTTAATTTAGCTAACCTAACCTAACCTAAGTACAACAGCAACAGACAAGCAATAAAGTTCATCTACACACAAGTACTACTATATGGGTGCTAAGTAATGAAGTTTCATAGCGACAGCCAATTTTGCTATCTGAACTGTTTACGAAAAAAAAAAGCTGCCTGCCCAGAAGAAACACGTGGATTCAGACATTCCACCTTGTATTTGTATGTCCAGCGCGTGCTCAAGGGAAAAGAACATACTTATCTATCGGATGTTTATTATTCGTGCTATTCACTTAAGATATACTTGAGCATTATAGAGTAGTGAAATTTGCGGCCATATTGGCTCCAAATATGGGTACGAGCTAGAATTTGGAGGGCATAGCTACAAGGTGCACTACACAAAAATGGAGGGAGAAACAACGGAAGAGCGGATTTCTTAGGCTTAAAATAACGTTGTTTTCTCCAACAACAAAATTCGCGCGTTTTAAGATCTAAGAAATCCAGTCTTAACAGCATCGGCTTCAATATGACGCCCTTCTGTTTCTCTTTGCAGTGCCCCTTGCAGCTAACCCATTAAGGCTCCAGCATAGAGTTATATACAATAATACTACGTCGTGTCACTGCCCTATTGACTGCAAATCTCTGTCGTATGTATTCTTGTTTTGTTAGTTGAAGAGTTTTCAGTGTACAGAGGACGTACGAAATTTTCAAGGCACAACCGTTTGCGCGTGTATTTCAGGAAAACACATCAGCAATTGCAGTAAATAGTTACCCCTATTAGATATTGTTATTATGCAAGCTCTCGTCTTTATAAGGCAATGACAAAATGAATAATGCTAAACTGGAACAGCTGCTGTTCTGTACGTCTGCAGCTAAAGTAAATGTCGCAGCAACCTACTCGAAGTTGAATTACAAAATAATGATGTTCGATGATGGCTTATAATAATAATAATACCAATTTCACCCGCTAATGGGTGTGGAAACGGAAGGGATTGCGCACTTACACCGTCCTAATGATCATCATTTCAGTAGGTGCGTCGTAAAAAATTTGTAAGGTAAATTTTACGGATGTCTCGTTTAAAGGACGACACTGTCATCAAAGAGATAACAGTACTCGGTAAGGATTTTCAACAGCCAACAACCCTAATAAAGCAAAGAAGAATATCCTACAATCTGTCCTGGAAGATTGATTTTGCAGTTTCTGATGATGCCCACAAGTAGGGGTGCTTACAGATAATGAAAAAAATGGTAGAAAATCGGAAGTTGGTCTTTAACAATTTGAAAGGTGAGTGCAAGGTCATATCTGAGTCTGCGCAATTCGAGTGGCTCCAGATCCGTTCTACAAACCTGTCACCAGCCGATAACAAACACAACTCAGGGATGGAACGAGTGAAAGTACACTGGACTGATTCCAGCAAGTTGATGTCCTTCAACAGGTGGGGTGACGAAACGAGGCTGGCATACTCCAATAATGGAATCACGTAGACTTTAAAAGCCCACAATTTTGTATCGATGTTAGGTTTGCCAAAGCACCTGTTAACAACAAACAAGCGTCGGAAGGCATCTGAAGTACATTTAGAGCAATACCTTGAGAACTTAAGATTGGAATTAAACAGGACACCCAAGTCATTAACCAAGTGCTTTTTCTCAATCTGGAATTCGTCAATAAAATAGTTTGGTGACCCAAAAGGCAGTTTGCGATATTTTTCTGCTGTTGTCCAAGTGTGGTTCTTGATATTTCTGTTCTGCAGCAGTCCTGGAGTACTTCAGCAGCGGTACTTGTGTTATTTCTGTAGTAATTTGGTCTGAATTCTTGGTGTTTTCAGTAGTAATAGCCCTAGAGCTTTTGTGGATAATACGGCTACTGTTTTCGCACGAAGCCTGTAACCTGACATTAAAACTAACGAATGCTAATTATTTGAAATTATATCCCGAGCGCATAGCGCGAGGGGTATAATTTCAAATTAATTAGCATGAGTTAGTTTTAGTCTGGTTACAGGCTGAGTGCGAAAACATTTTTAGCCGTATTATCCACAAAAGCTAGAGGGCTGTTTTATTGGAGTATATCCCAATTCAAAATAAATAATACCAAAAGGACTAAACATTCTTTGTGTTTCATTAATATTTATGATATAATGCTACGTTTTATTTGCTTATCAGTCTCTCAGTTCATAAAATTATTTGTCTCCAACGAGAAGTTATAGGCGATGCTGCTGTTGGTGACTTTTTCCCATTAAACACGCTGCATTAACCACGCATTGCTGAAATCCGTCGAGAGATGGCGCTGTGTGTGTTCCTGTACTAATTTTTAATCGTTTGCTAATAATTACCATGGGATCGAAAAACTAAAAGACTTATACGGTAAAAATTAAAATTATTTATGCCAATAGATCGCCGAAGTAAAATTATAAGATACTAGCCTAAAGAATTATACAGTGATGTTAAAATACGACAATCGTAACGAACATGTCGAGTTTTCTAGCTGGTATATATGCGAGTTAAAATCCACAGTCATTAACTAACATGTGGCGTCCGTTTTAAGGTTAGCTCGGTAAGTTGCGCATGCGCACAACGAAAAGGTACTGTGGTATAATTACCCCGGTGTATAATCGGGTGATTATACCACACTAGGTCGATTATACCCCGCTCCTCTACCTTCCATCATGATAGCAAGCGGGATATATTCTACATTATTCCTGATATGATTCTGCAGAATTTCTTCAGCAGTTCTGTGTGATTCAGGAACAGTTTTGTGGTATTTCTGCAGCAGTTCTAGAGTGATTCTGCAGCAATGGTGTGGTATTTCTGCAGCAGTTCTAGAGTGATTCTGCAGCAATGGTGTAGTATTTCTGCAGCATTTCCGTGAAAATTCGTCAACATTGCTGGGTTATTATTGCAGCAGTTCTATATTTTCAATATTTGTGTGATTTTGTGGTATTCTACAGCAGTCCTGGAGTGTTTCTGCAGCAGCTGTTGGGAGTATTCTACAGTGGTTATAGGTGTTTTTTGCAGCATTTCCACTGTGAGTCTGCAGCCTTATTGCAGCAGTTCTTTGATATTTTTGCAGCAGTTTTGCAATATTTTAGCAGTAGTCCAGGTGAGGCTCTAGGTATTTCTACAGCTGCAGTCCTGGAGTTATTCAATAACATTTCTTGGAGAAATTCTGCAGTAGTTTGGGGGGGGGGATTCTACTGGTTTTTTTTTCTCAGCACTACTGGTTTGAATCTACAGCAGTTCTGTAGTAATTTTTCAACGTGGCTGGGGTTATTTTGCAGCAATTATGGAGTATTTCTACAGTAATTCTGGAGTATTTCTGCAGCAGGCCTGGAGTATTTCTGTAGCAGTTCTGGAGTGATTCTGCAGTAGCTCTTGGGTATTCTGCAATAGTGGTAGGTATTTTCTGCAACAGTTCTGCAGTATTTCTGCAGTAGTTTTGCAGTATTTTCTGCAGCAGTCTAGGTGTGGTTCTTGTTATTTTTGCAGTAGTCCTGGGGTGATTCTGCAGCAGCTCAATTCCGCAGTAGGTTTGGGGAATTCTGGGTTTTTTACTGTATTTCTGGTATGATTCAGCAGAATTTGTGTAGCAGTTCTGTGGTATTTCTGCGGCAAATCTGGGTGATTCAACAGCAAATCTGGAGGTAATTCTGCAGCAATTCAGGTGTGATTCTGTGGTATTTCTGCAACAGTTCTGGATTGATTCTGCAGCATCGATGGAGTTATTCTGCAGCAGTTCTTTGGTAATTCGTCAACAGTGGTACGTACTTCTTTAGCTGTTTTGGATATTTCCACAGCAGTTCTGGAGTATTTCTGCAGTCGGTGTAGAGTATTTCTGTTGTAGTCTTGAGTGATTCTGCAGTAACTTCAGGTGTTTCTGCAGCATTTCTTGCGTGCGTCTGCAGCCTTTCTGTAAAAGTTCTACAGTATATCTGCAGCAGCAGTTTTGTGATATTTTCTGCAGCAGTCCAGGTGTGGTTCTGGGTAGTTATGAAGCAATGCTGGAATGATTCTGCAGCATCTCTTAGAGAATTGGGTATTCTGGGTGTTTTCTGCAGCATTTCTGGTGTGATTTTGTAGCATTTCTGCAGTTTATCTTGGGGGAATTCTGCAGTAGTTTTGGAGGGAATATGTTGTGAAGATTTACTGGGGTAATATCAAGGTTTACTGAAGTACAACCAAAGCCACGTTTTCGTGTTTTGTTTCACGTTTCACACACATGAGAGAAAAGCAAACCTCCATCTGACGTCAAGGTTTACTAGAGCAACGTCAATGTTCACATGAGTAACATCAAGGTTTACTGAAGTAGACAGGTTCACGTTTCACGTTTTCACGAAACGTTTCTGACGTCAAGGTTTACTGGACCAACGTCAACGTTTACATGAGTAACATCAAGGTTTACTGAAGTAGACAGGTTCACGTTTCACGTTTTCACACGAACACGTGAAACGTGAAACGTGAACCAGTCTACTGCTGCAGAATCACGCTTGGATTGCTGCAGTAAAACTAAAGAACCACACCTGGACAACAGCAGAAAACTATCGCAAACTGCTTCAAAACTGCTTCAGAACTGCTGAAGAAAGGCGGCAGACTCACACTAGAAATTCTGCAAAGCACCTAAAACTACTGTAGAATGCCACCAAAAGCTGTTGCAGAATCACTTCAGGGCTGCTACAGAAATACTCTACACCTGCTGCAGAAATACTCCAGAACTGCTGCAGAAATGCCCCAGCAATGTTGACGAATTATCACGAAACTGCTGCAGAAACACTCCAGCATTGCTTCTGAATCCCTCCTGAACTGCTTCAGAAATGCTGCAAAATCATACCTGGATTGATGCAGAAATTACAACAAAACTTCTGCTACGTCACCCCAGAATTTCTATAAATATACCACATAACTGCTGCAGAAATTCTGCAGAACATGCCAGGAATGCTGTAGAAAACACCAAAAATTATCCCCCAAACTCCTGCACAATTCCCTCTAGAGCTGCCTCAGAACCACACTTGGACTGCTGCAGGAAACACGTACAACTACTGCCGAACCACGTTAGAACTATTTCAGAATTCCTCCAAGAAGTGCTACAGAATCTAGGACTGTTGCAGAAATACCCAAACCACACCTGGACTGCTGCAGAAAATATCATACAACTGCTGCAGAAGAACCACAGAACTGCTATTGAAATGATGCAGACTCACACCAGAAATTTTTCAGAAAACAGCTAAAACTACTGCAGAATATTTCCAAGAACTGCTGCAAAATACTCCCGACCTACTGCAGATATACTCCAGAACTGCTGTACAAATACCCCATATGTGCTGCAAAATAACCCCAGCAATATTGGCGGACTACCGCAGAACTGCTGCAGAAATACTACGGAACTGATGTTGAATCACTCTAAAACTGCTGTAGAAATACCACTGAACTGCTGGAGAAATGCTGCAGAATCACATCAGAAATCCTGCAGAAAACACCCAGAATCCCCCAAAATACTACAGAATTCTTCTATCCAGCTGCTGTAGAATCACTCTAGGACAGTGGCAGAAGTGCCCAGAACCACACCAGGACTGCTGCAGAAAATATCGCAAAACTGCTGCAGAAATACCGCAGATCTGCTGCAGATTCACATCAGAAATGCTATAAAAAAAAAACACATAAAACTACTGCAGAATAAGCCTAAGAGCTGAGAGCTAAGAGCTGCGACAAAATCACTACAGGAGTGCTCCAGAACTCTTGGACTGCTGCAAAAAATAGCACAAAACTGCTGCATAAATACCACAGAACTGCTGCAAAAACATCCAGAATCCTCTAACTACTGTAAAATTCTCGAAGAGCTGCTGCAGAAGGGCCCAGAAACACACCTGGCTGCTGCAGAAAATAGAGCAAAACTTCTGCAGAAATGCCATAAGTCTGCTGCAGACTTACACGAAAAATGCTGTAGAAAACACGTAAAACTACTGCCGAATATCTCCAAGAGCTGCTGAAGAATCACTCCAGTAGTGTCGACGAATTAGCACTAACTGCTACAGAGATACTCCAGAACTCCTGCAGATATACTGTACAGTCATACCTGGTTTTCTGCAGAAATACTACAGAAGAACACCTGGACTGCTGCATAAAATACCACAAAACTGATACTGAATTGCCCCAGTACTGCTGCAGAAATACCACAGTACCGCTGCTGAATCGACTCAGAACTGCTGTAGAAATGCACGTAAAACACTTCCCCAAACTACATCACAATTTCCCTAACAGCTGCTGACGAAATGCTGCACCATACATTTTGCAGAACCACTTAAAACCGTTGTAGAACTCCTCGAAGAAATGCTGCAGAAAACACACAGAGTCCATCCAAAACTATTGCCGAATTCGTCCGAGGGGCTGCTGTAGAATCACTATAAAACTGCTGCAGTTCCATGCTTGAACTACTGCAGAAATAATGCAAAACCGGTGCAGAAAAACTCCATAACTGCTGCATAATTACCCCACAACTTCTGAAGAATCACGCCAGGACTGCCGCAAAAAGTCCCATTATTGCTCCAGAATTACCGTAGAATAGCTAAGAATTACATATGGAACCCTTCTGAATCACCCCAGAATTACTACAGAAATATCCCAGAACTGCTGTGGAATCACTCTTGATTGCTGCAGGATTACCCCAAGAATTACCACAGAACTGCTGCAGAATACCCCTCCTGAATTGCTGCAGATCAGTCCTTAGTATGTACGTATGTAACTCACAAGCTACGTTTCCTTGAATAAAAGGTTTACTTGAGGAATGATAAAATTTACTCGACTTTCCACCCTCCCATTTTCTGACCCCAATCAAGTAAACCTCCCACTAAAGTAACTGCCCCACTCGAGTAAACCTCCTACTCGAATAAACCTCTCCAATCAATCAAGTAAACCTCCCACTTAAGTAAACCTCCCACTGAAGTCAACCTCCCACTGAAGTAAACCTGCCAATCAAGTAAACCTCACGCTCAAGTACACCTGCCAATGAAGTAAACCTTGTCAGTGAGATCGGTTTAATTGAGTGAGGTTGCTCATTCGCCATCAGCACGCTCCTGAAACGAGGGTAGGTTTACTTGAGGGTATGTTTACGGTCCGGTGGGGGGTTCTATGTCTGTCCTTGTATCGTAAATCCCCACTACTCACACATGCATGCACTTTTATTTTATTTATTTATTCTCCGGCGTAGTGAAAATTAATACAATGGTTACGCTGTTCATATCAGCGTGTATCTGAATTTCCTTATATAAATTATTGCTCAAAATATTTAAAGCCGATCAAGTACCCATGATGCAGTACAGCTTGAAAACAGTTTATTTTTTTTGGCTAATTTAAGTCTAAACACAGCTTTCTATTTTTACTTTTTTTTATGGTGGGTCACTTTATGTTTCATTTTTGGTCCATTAACAATGAATTTGTTAAAGTCGCCGTAATTTTGCTTTAGTAGACTGGCCAGAATTACTACGGTTGTGAATTACAAAATAATTCGGCTCAGCCTGAGAGGGATATTTCAACTTGTGATGTATGGCCAACTTTGAATCTAACTTCCATCCGGTGCAATTAGATCATTTTTTGACAAAGTTTGGAAAAAATTCCTGTAAAGATGAAACTTGGTTGATATGACCAGAAATACTACCCGAGTAACATACTAAAAGTCCCCTAAAATCCCACTGGAGCTTTCGCCGCCATTTTTAAAAAATGGCCACCGCTGGCTATCAAATTGTATATTTTCTTAAATATCGCACGAACTATCACTCCTACCGAACATTTTATAGAGAAATAAATTAAATATAACAAAAATCTCTACAAGAAAGGGCTCAATTATATTTTCGTTAAAACCAACCATTTTTTTTTGCAATCTACTAGTTTACTGAAAACATGTGATGAATTTGAAGAAATGGCCACCGCCGGCATCCAAATTGTGTGTATTTTCTTAAATATCGTACAAACTATTACTCCTGCCGAAAATTTTATAGAGACCCAAATTAAAGATAACAAAAATGTCTACAAGAACTGTACTTATGATGTTTTCGTTAAAACCAACCGTTATTTTTTTTTTTTTTTTGCAGTCTACTGGTTTACTGAAAACATGATGAATTTTGAAGAAATGGGGAAGGAAATTGGGGGAATGGGTCATGACGTTTTTTGGACCCACTCGAGGAGGGTCATAAATTTTCCAGGTTCCAACAATTGGGGGGGGGGGAGGTTAAAAACACACTGACCTCACCAGAAGAAAAAGTCATATTTGGACCTCAAAAATGCACTTTCAGCAGTCAAAATTTCATTTCCCCCAACATGTGTTACACAAGGTTTTGAAGCTGTTAGTACCATTTCTGAAAATCTAGTTTATTTTTTTACAAAGAGTTTTGTAGAAATTCCTTGACACCTGGTTTTTTTAGCTTCTTTGGCCTTTCAGGTGCTGACTATGTTACAGATGTCGCCATACAAGCACACAGTGTGTTCATACTTATTGTATAAATCTTGAGAAGAGATGGGTTTAAGGAACATTTTATAGAACATTTTTAATCCAACATGTCTCTTCGTTAAAAACGAGACACGCTTCTTTTACAACTAATGGTAAGTGGCGATGTGGAGAACTACTTACTTAGTTTCGCTGTACAGCACTAATCTTGGCTACAGGAATCAGCTGCAGACAGACTTAATGGGTATACGAAAAGCGCATTTTTTTGGGGTTGGGTTTGGGTTCAACTATTGTTGAACATTGAGTGGGGGGAACAAAATTTCTTTCATGGTCTCATCGAAAGTTTGGTGGTCACACTTTCATTTCTCCAGCCCCCCTTCCCCCGGCCAAAAATAATGACCGGTCCCTTAGTAGCGGGAATCGAGCTTGCATCCTAATAGCTTGCACTGTAAGTCCTTGACAACTCGCCTGTGATTTTGTCGCTGTTTTACGTGCTGTGCTGTTGTCGCTGGATTTAGTTTTTTCCTTTCATTCTTAGGAAATACCTGCTGGAAATAAGTGGTTAAGCCAAACCAACAAGTATTACTTTCTTTCATAGTAACAAATTCTAAGCGTTATAAAGTTTATTTTTCAGTCTGCCTGTTTGTCCGCATGAAACGTAATTAAAGGTTGACAAGTGTTACAAGAAAATAGGTGCTGCTTTTCCTTCAACAACCTGTTGCAAGCAATAAATCACTGTACTCTCTTATCATTGAATGTAATGAGGAAGACTGCCATGCACACTTCAATCACCCATTACTTATGAAAATTTGCTTCTAATGGCATGTTTGTGATTTGAGAAAATTGTAAATTTCTGATGGTATAATTATACGAAACGTCAAAAGTGCTAAGTAAAACTTTTGATAATTACTATGCGTTATTGGAGGAAACAAAACAGGAATCTCACTATCGAAACCGTCCACTAAAAATTCAGGATTTTTTAGTAAATCTATTTTCAATAGTTTGGCTTGCTGGCAACCACACATCCACACTGACTGCAAAAATGTAAGATTAAGTTTCACGATCTCAGCACAGACTTCAATACGGTCTGGGGACCTGCTCTTGACGGTTTAGGGTGCGGTCCTTATTAATCTCCGGGGTGGAGGAGGCTGAGGAAAGTGGGGAGGCGGAGGAGGAGGAGCATGGATTTTTGGACCTTCTCAGGGGAGGTCAGATTCATATAAACCTGTGATGGAGAGGGAGTGTCGCAAAAGAAACCAAACTGGAAAAAAACTGGACCTCAAGAATGACTCTTCAGCAGTCAACATTTCTAAAATCGCTGTAGCTTCTGGGAAAAGCCCCCAGGGCGCCCCATCATGTAAGTCTTTAAAGATTTTGATGTTATTTCTAAAGTCGTCCGGTCAATAATTTTTTACAACCGCGTTCTAAAATTTTTTTTGTACTGTGGGGTACTTTTCATGTGGCTCGTGTTGATGTTGGGAAGGGTATGACATGCTAACTCAAACTGTCTTAGTAATGCCAATATGCATCCTTTACATGTAAAGTTTTTCTACCGTCATGAATCTCGTCATACGATGTCGGATACAAGGCAACTCAAAGACTGAGTCTCCACCCAAACATGATTTAAAGAACAATTTCATGAATATTTTAATATTTTGAATAACTTACGAGTGCGTGGACGCCCTTGTCCATGTGTATAAGGATTAGGGACTGATCATTATTTATCACCCGGGGGGAGGGGGGGGGGCGGTAATTGGGGGAATGGGTCATGACGTTTTTTGTACCCTCTCGAGGAGAGGCGTACATTTTTCAGGTTCTGGCAAGAGGGTCGGGTGGTCAAAAACACACTGACCTCACCTGAAGAAAAAGTCATATTTGGGCCTCAAAAGTGGCACTTTCAGCAGTCAAAATTTCATTTCCCCCCATCATGTAAGTGTTACAAGGTTTTAAAGCTATTAGGACCATTTCTGCAAGTCTAGTTTTTAACAAAAAGCTTTGTAGAGCAGTCATGGCTCGTTTTCCACGCAATTGAGAATTTGTGGTTGCAAAATGCTGTATTATAATTAGTCCATAGAAAATCATCAGAAAAGCTTCCCTTTAGCCGTGTGGGGGTTAAAGAGTTTTGGACCTTGGACCTTGGTGGTAGGGTCCTTTTTTGGGGGGGGTCTATAAGGGGGGGGGGGGG
>JAHWFP010052007.1:11411-28613 GCA_023313725.1 Lithobius niger | reverse complement strand
AGGCCCCTTATTTATGATTTGTTGAGTTCGTTCTGTGATTGGAAACGTATGTTTGTTTGTTTTTACTGATTTGTATGGCGTGACATTAGGAAAGTGTAGTATTGCTTTTGTTATTTATTTAGCTGTGTGTTCTGGTTACCCTGTGAAAAGTACATCTTTAATGGAGTTTGATGAATTGTGGTAAGTCTGTTTGCCCATCTCTACGTGTCTCTAACAACAAACTAGGTTAAAAATATTTGCAAGCACAGCTTATATTAATTAAGCTTCAAAACTGCTTTAATGTGGATGCAGAAACCTTGCAGTAAAGACAAACACCTCTAGCAATATACTTTTGAGATTATGAATAAGTGGGAAATCTTGTGGTAGGATTATTTATTTTGACATAAATTAGTGTTTCAGGCAAGTTGATAGCACAGTATTTATTTGTATGAGGACATTACAGTACACATAGTGTAACTACATCTCAAGCATACATGACGAAAAGCTAAATAGGCTCAGTTAGTGCCAACTAGCGGAAATAGATTTCCATCTGTGTTAAAACACATGCTAGAGTACCGCTGCAGAGATTTTGCGGTAATATTGACATCCATCCTATCCAGCTAAAACATAATATATTAGCATGGCGAACACAAGCCGCTATCTTTTACACCTAAGGCAGTTTGACTGGTTCAGGCACCCCAGGAAAAATTGCAATGCGACAGAAATGGCTGAAACTTCGTTTGATTGGGTGACCTATGTCGCCTACCAACATAAAAGTCTGGTACGCAGTCGGTCGCCTTTTCGAATCTGGGTTACACAACTTCAAAGAAACGTAAGGCTGCTTACTGTACTACTTTATACCTAATATACGATTTTTTATACGGCGTGTTTTCTTCTTTCCTTTATTTAATTTTCAACTTTTTGTGTATGTTTATTTATTTCTATATTTTGTCCGCAAAAATTAATTTTCGAGGGACGGGGTTTAAACGTGTTTTTAAGAGTTGTTGTAGTTTTTTCATTCCTAAATATACGTTTTAATCTAAAAGAAATTATTGTAATGATTTTATAATGGTTAAACCCGACCAAAACAGAAATAGAAATCGAATCCGAAAAGAACGGAACATTTCACAAATGAGCATGCTTTCCGAAATATTTTTTTTCCCAAAATGTGACCTAGTCATGGTAAGCTTTTCCTATTCCATTTTGCTCTGTGGTTAAGAGTACAACAATCAGGGTCGAGTTAAAATGCATTGTATTTTTGGAGGCTAAAATAATTTCAACATCTCGATATCGGTTGGGGCTGGTCCCCAAAAAAAGTTTTTACTGCCATAAAAACTGGTGCTACAATTTTTGTAACCGTGGAGCATTTTGTTAAAAAAACATATGATTTTATACCACCATTTTTTTAATGGGAGTCTTCTCCAACAGTAAAGACTCCCATTAAAAAAAATTGGTGGTATGAAATCATATGTTTTTCTAATAAAATCCTCTACGGTTACAAAAATCGTAGCACCTGTTTTTATAGTGATTTTGTATCTACGAACGATTTTACCAAGGGAGCAAAAGGGGGCAGGGTGCACGCTTTAAATTTTAATGGTATGGGGGTACCCATACATGCAAAATTTTTTGTATTAATTTTAATATTTCATGAAGAATTCCGACAATTGAGAAAAACTGAATTAACGTATCCGAAACCGATGTTTGGCACAAAAAAGATAAAGAATTCATTGAAAATATGACACTGTTGGGCTTATGATGTTCGTATCACGTTCAATTTACCAGTTTAACATGGTTTAGAGCAGTTTTAAAGGGTCTCATAGTGCTTGAACATACTTAAATTGGTTGAAATCCTTAAACTATTGTAAACCCTGTTTAACTCCTCCAAATTCTTCCAAACTGACCTGCACCATGTTTAGAAGGGTTTAGAACTGTTTGGAAGGGTTTCACTGAGTTGACAAAAGCTTACAAATTTTTGAGAAGTTTATGGGTACACAACTAAGAGGAGTGGATGAATCATTGCAACAGTTTCTTTTAGATAATAGATTTCGTCTAGTAACACAAAATAGTGAAGCAGTTAAGCATAAGCTTTAACCTTCCCTCATGGAAAATTCAGTTTTAGAGACAATTCAGTTTTTTTTTTCCCACAGAAGCGACCTATTTGAAATGTATTTCTTTGATGTTTTGCTGCCAAGGTAAATCAAAAGCATTAGATTAATCATACTTAACGACTCTCGGCAGTAAGCCATGCAAAAAACAACCTTTAACTTTTTTTTCGAAAAAAAAACCCATTTTACACATTTTTACTTCGAGAATCGTATTCAGTCGTGTCAGTGAACTAGTAACTTCACTGGTAATATACACATGGAGATATAAGTAAAGGTGAACTTGTCCTTTTCCAGTCAAGTTTCTGGTTACAATTTGTTGCAACATAGCATTGCAAATTTATTGCATGCAGTCTGACCCTGCCGCCAAAATTATCAAATTCCATGCGGAAATAGGGCCTACAGCGCCTCTATATCGGCATCACGGGGCAAAACCTCTTCCAATGTTTAATATCCCGTAAGTCTAATTACAATTTGAATGACAAGACTACTTTAAAATGCGAAACGCAAAACCGACACTATTTTTTTTTCGATATACAATTTTTAGTTTGAGCCTTATTAAGTCAACCAAAGCAATTTAATGCTTGTGGCTGAACCGGAATAATTTTAAACATTACCAGCCTTTTTTTTTTTAGAGAAAATATATCTGTTAAAGGAAGGGGAAAACCCGGGGATTTGAACCGGGAAACCTCCGATCATCGTAGGGGACGAAAGATTGTCCAGAATTGGCCATAATAAGTTCTCATAGCTACCGAAGGAGCATGGTAGCCTCTCATGCTATACCCTGGCCGGCAGCCCTGGTGGGGACTTTACGAAGGTCCCCTATCCAGGGGTTCGACCAGATCCTCAAACCTCCAGCATCCAGGCTGAGCTCTCTCACCGCTAAGTCACGATTACCACCCCAAAAAAATGTTAAATTGAGTATAATAACACAGCAGAATTCAGAGAATGTATGCATGCAATTTAATATTCCACAGTACACAACCATTTAACATCTACTGAATTCCATTTACAAGAACACGTCTTTATTTAAAACTTTCGATCTGACCAATGTCCCTGCCAGATTTTGCAACCCCCCCCCCCCCCCCCCACACCCACCACTTTAAGCTCAATTCTCGTCGTCTCTTGGGGCAAGAAGGTGACTTTTTAACTGGTTATGAAAAAATGAGACTACTCGTACTTTGCCTTGTGATGTGATGGAATTTCTTTCCTTATTTTGATGAAAATTTTGTTATTTATGTGTTGTTTGACTAAGTGCTGCCACCAAACACAGTTTTGCATTGGTGCTATGGCTTATTTCTTAACCTCATTTTTGGGATGACGCTTAGGTAATTGTTATTAGCTTGAAAATGGTGCAAGTCTAGGTGCCGAAATGTCGGTCAAGTGGTGTAAATATTTTACACTCATTGACGTTTCATACAGTATGACATGAACCATTATAGGATAACCAAAGGTGTAGAGTGGGTTCTAACAATAACGAGTGGCGCATCCATGAGTTATTGTTGCCAGAACTCACGAGACGCCGTTGGTTGTCCTGCTTATAGCAACCGCATATTGTTCGTGGCTGCAACAAACAACAAATCGAGCTAACGTTCTTTAATTTAGAAGCTTGACAAGTAGACTGTGCGTGCAACAATATTTACACGAACACAGCATTGTTGTTGCTTGTCCGGTGAGGGGTTCTGTGCTCGTGTTTATTGGTTAACTCGATTCCGAAGTGCCCCATCACCGTTCATACCGCAGAAACTCAAAGACAAATAGCCCCTTTAGACTTCTCTTAAAATTTGCTTGTAGGCGATGTTGTTTGAAGGGGCTATTCGGCGTCGAGTTTCCGCTGTCTGAACGGTGATAGGGAACTTCGTAATCAAGTTACAATCTAGAAATAAAAGTAAAGAACCTTTGTTTGCTAACTGGGTTATTTGACGTTGTGCGAGGACGGATCCTTTCGAAATATAGATCAGTGATGCGGTAAGACAATAAACGCGCAATTGCAGGATGGCGAGCCAAGTGGGATCCATCAGTTATAAATATGCGTGTGAACGAACAAATAAATTAAAAATAATGAAAGGTATGACCATGACCGGTTCTTGTGTGATGACGTTGACTTCAAAATAAATAGAGTAAAATAAATTTTTTAAATATGACATATGGTTGTGCTAGCATGGCTAGCATCAGACTTCTCGGCTGGGCAGCCGTCATCAGGTAGGGTGAGAGCTATCCATCAAATAAATTAAAATTATTCAAAAATATGACAGACGGTTGTGCCATCATAGCTAGCATTAGGATTCTCTGGGAGGCATCCTGCATCGGGTAGGGTAACAGCTATCCACCAAATTAACGTAAAATGTGTAGGAATAACAAAGAAATATTACTCATATATTAGTTTGTTTATGTTATTAAAAACATGACATCGTCAGTACTGTGCATCTTTGTTGAAAAGACAGTACGAATCATTACTAATTGAAAGACACACAAACAAGTAAAACGATTAAAATTCCCACTGCGGACTTCAATAGAATACGGATTATCGAGATTCCCACTGCGGACACACAAACAAACATACAAAAAAAGCTACGATCTTATAGTTATATAGCTAGACTCCTCAATGATACTATACTGAAATCCACACAAAAATAGCCTTCAACATTTTTTGGAAAACACCCATTGGAAAACTAGGACAGCCCGCCACTACGGAGGACAATAGAATACGGATCATCGAGATTCCCACTGCTGACATTCGCACACACATACATATGTGATTTCCCGTTAAGAGTCGCCCAAGCTTTCATTAGATTTACTAGGACAGCCCCCCGTATATGGCCTCTTTTTATAGCATTGCTGTGATTTCCCGTTCGCACAAAAATACTGAATTTCCCGTTAACAGTCGCCCAAGCTTTCATTAGATTGTCGCCAGATTACGCAGAATCCCACTCCTAATTCTATTGAAGTCGTTTTGGGAATCAAGATAACTCTTTCGTTTGTTGGGCATTGTTGTGATTTCACATTTGCATTAAATCGCTGTGATTTTCCATTAGCAGTTGACCAAGCTTTCGTTAGATTACGTTAGATCGGGTTTGAGAGACAAAGAGGCCCAGATCCCGTTTGCATGAAAATATTGTGACGTCCTCATACTGTGTCTCTTTGTTGTAAACACAGTTCGAATCATTACTTATACAGACAATACCATCATTTATTATACAGGCAATTCCGTTTGACAGCGATACAAACAAACAAAAGAAAAAGGACTATCGAGATTCCCACTGCGGACACACGAACAATAGAAATAAGAATTAAGAGTAAGAATCTCGGTAATCTGGCGACACAAATAAACAAATATTATCATCTTAGTTATATAGATTTAGAGCCAGGGTTAAGAGATGGAGAGGCCTAGATCCCGGTTGCATGAAAATATTGTGACTGGAAAAACATATGACGTCATCGGTACTGTACATCTTTGTTGAACAGACAATTAGAATTATTACTTATTCACACAAATCAGTTCTGTATCCCACTGTGGACTTCCCATTGCGGACATCAATAGAATAGAATTAGCAGTTGAAATCTAGGTAATCTGGCGTCACACACACACAAACAAATATTATTATCTTAGTTATACAGATATTTTACTTTTCACACAGACACAATATTCATTTTGTCATTGAAATAGTAACCTACAGGGGGAAACAGGAGGTCAACTTATTCTAACTCAGTGAAAATTTGTTGCAACCTAATATTAAAAACGTTGCAAGCAAATAAATTGTATACTAAGGAAAGAAAAATTCAGATAAACATCCAGTTTAAATAGCAATCTCTGTTTGTTTGTTTGTGTGTGTTTCATAAGAATTGTCTGCATAAGTCATGATTCGAACTGTGTTTTCAACAAAGAGGCACAATACCGATGACGTCATGTTTTTTTCCAGTCACAATGTTTTCATGAAATCGGGATCTAGGGCTCTATGTATCTTAACATTTGATCTAAATCGGATGAAAGCTTGGGCTACTGCTAATGGGAAATTCAGTATTTTTATGCGAACGGGGGGGGGGGGGGGATTGAGGCTTAATGGCGCGTCGACAACTTGGTCATTAGTGCCAACCCCAGTCACAGTGCAGTGGTCCGGGTTGCCACCGCACCACACATTACAGAGATATTATTCAAACCCCTAACCTAAATCTTGTCATACATCTGTACCTCCAGCAAAAATTGAAAAACACCGGACAGGAGGACAGACTTATCGCCCAATTGACGCACAATGTCATGCGGAAGATGGAACCGACGACGAACACCATCAAGATGGCGACAATCAACAAGTAAGTGCCGGACCGTAAGTGGCCGTCGACACCAAGAACATTCAGGAGGGTCAACCCCCCGCAAAAGGAAACAGTGAGTAAGTCGGGTGTGACCAATTCGCAAACGGGCCAACACAACCTCCTCACGGCGACTGCGGCGACACGCCGAGTGCCAGCCTCAACAGTGCCTTTAATAGCTCGTAATTTATTGCCGTCCTGTCCATCCCACGAGGCTTGCCAAAAAGCGTGTGACCTTAGACGCAGAGTTGGAAAAGCGTCCGAGGGAACAAGGCTGAGGTCCCTTCCGAGAGGGCCAGAAAGGGCCCCTTTTGCTGCAGAATCCGCTTGCTCATTTCCACCTATCCCAACATGTCCCGGGATCCAGCAGAAAAGCACGGTTTTCCGCTGGCCAGGCAAGCGGGAAAGCAAAGCTTGGACGCGTTTTTATGCGAACGTGAAATCACAACAATGCTCTATAAAACTGGCCATATATGTGTACAGCCGCAGTTGGAATTACAGTACTCTTTATTCTTTTGTTTGTTTGTGTGTCTTTCAAACTGGACTGTGTATAGGCAATGATTCTAACTGTCTTTTCAACAAAGCTGCGTAGTACTGATGACGTCATGACCTTTTCCAACCTTACATCATAACAGCATTTTTAAGAACAGAACAGAATGCTTTTTATTGGGACCATAGCCTGAAGCCGTACGCTCACCCTAATACAGTATATTTAACCACTAGCACCAGAGCTACACAGTTGTACCCTCTTACACAATAGCATGCCTCGATCATGTCACACAATAGCATGCTTCATCAGTACAGATACATTCTCCACTGCATACAAATGACAATCACACACTAGCGCCACGTCATAATTGCAGTTCAGCGACCACGCCCTGTGAAGATGACACTACGAAAACATGAGCGTCTCAACCACAAGTCCTCCACAGGCGCAGACACATAGGCAGTACTGTCTTCCACTGCATACAGGAAATAGCTGTGCCCGTTACAATGGTGTGGGGGGGGGGGGCAAAGACACAAGGATCTTCAATAAAATTGGCAGATGTAGTGACGTCACAGTATTTACATGCAAACGGGAAATCAGAACAATACTCTGCTATTCTTGGAAATTCCAGGGGCTTTCAACAATGGGAATACATAAGAATAGACATTTTACTTCAACAACAGGGCGTACGTTCAAATAAATGTTAGATAGCAAACGAATTTATTTCTTTAAGCAACTTTTGCTTTCGTTGATTTTTTTCACAGTATATTCTTGCAAATGGAAAATCACAATGATGGTCTACATAACCGGTCATATTTACGTCGGTTACTTCCCCTGCCGTAGTACTATTTATTTATCTTATTTCACATATTTTACATATATACATAATTGCAACTACGGGTGGCGTTGTAATTTCTTTCTAAGCATTTTTTTGCCACAGAGTGTCTGTTCGATCTCTTCTAAGCTGGAATCCGCCTTTAAAAATATTAGCCACTATTATTGCATCACTTAATGGTCAAACACTAATATGAAGAATTCTATGCCATAACAGGCAAACATGTCACAGTAAGCATAGAATTGCACATTGTAACTTTTGCACTATTTCAGTATCTGGAGTGGTATGTATTGAGTAGGAATGTGGTGTCCTGACATGTTTGTTTTTCATTCATACATTTTTCTGAGGGACTCGACCATCCAATCATTCTTGGGCGAACCCACTAAACCAGTTTATAGGTCCGTTCTCTATTTAACCAGCATGCCGGTTGCGTGTTAATTTGGCAGGTTTTATTTCTTCACTCTCATTCGAGGCTTGGTTTTCTGGTATCAAATTTCCCCATGAATATCTTTTTTTCCTCTTCATGGCCTCGAGGCATTAATTCTCGTCCGTTTTTCTTGGTTCGACTTTATATTAAGTTTCAGAATGGGTCTCACACTGACCGATGTTTTTCTCGGTTCGACTTTATAATAAGTTTCAAAATGGGTCTCACACTGACCAATGTTTTTCTTGGTTCGACTTTATAATAAGTCTCAGAATGGGTCTCACACTGACCGATGTTTTTCTTGGTTCGACTTTATAATAAGTTTCAGAATGGGTCTCACACTGACCAATGTTATTTTTAGTTCGACTTTATAATAGGTTTCAGAATGGGTCTCACAATTGACCGATGTTTTTCTTGGTTCGACTTTATAATAAGTTTCAGAATGGGTCTCACACTGACCGATGTTTTTCTTGGTTCGACTTTATAATAAGTTTCAGAATGGGTCTCACACTGACCGATGTTTTTCTTGGTTCGACTTTATAATAAGTTTCAGAATGGTCTCACACTGACCGATGTTTTTCTTGGTTCGACTTTATAATAAGTTTCAGAATGGTCTCACACTGAGCAATGTTTTTCTTGGTTCGACTTTATAATAAGTTTCAGAATGGGTCTCACACTGACCAATGTTTTTCTTGGTTCGACTTCATAATAAGTTTCAGAATGGGTCTCACACTGACCAATGTTTTTCTTGGTTCGACTTTATAATAAGTTTCAGAATGGGTCTCACACTGATCAATGTTTTTCTTGGTTCGACTTTATAATAAGTTTCAGAATGGGTCTCACACTGACCGATGTTTTTCTTGGTTCGACTTTATAATAAGTTTCAGAATGGGTCTCACACTGATCAATGTTTTTCTTGGTTCGACTTTATAATAAGTTTCAGAATGGGTCTCACACTGATCAATGTTTTTCTTGGTTCGACTTTATAATAAGTTTCAGAATGGGTCTTACACTGACCGATGTTTTTCTTGGTTCGACTTTATAATAAGTTTCAGAATGGGTCTCACACTGAGCAATGTTTTTCTTGGTTCGACTTTATAATAAGTTTCAGAATGGGTCTCACACTGACCAATGTTTTTCTTGGTTCGACTTTATAATAAGTTTCAGAATGGTCTCACACTGAGCAATGTTTTTCTTGGTTCGACTTTATAAGAAGTATCAGAATGGTCTCACACTGACCAATGTTTTTCTTGGTTCGACTTTATAATAAGTTTCAGAATGGGTCTCACACTGACCAATGTTTTTCTTGGTTCGACTTTATAATAAGTTTCAGAATGGGTCTCACACTGACCGATGTTTTACTTTCGTGCTCCATCAGCAAACGGTGGGGTCGACAAACGAATTCTGCAAGGTGAGTGACGCTAGGCTACAGATACACTGTAAAAAAAATTATATGAATACTCAATGTATTTGTGTAGCTAAACTCCGATTTTGCGAGTGACTTCGGTATGGAGGCAGACAGAAACGTTACACTTCAATGTTGCGTATAACATTACACAAAATGACTTGAAATGACAGAAGAACAGTGATCCTAGCGGGAAATATTGTAACTACAGAGAATTAGCACGTAAATTGTATGCAACGTTACACATAATACTGGGAAATAAAGCGACAGCAGCGTTCATAGCAGAAAGTGTTCTTATTAGAACGACATAGCACAAGAAAGATGTGTAACATTACAAATATTGGTGTTAAATATGAAGATAGCAGCAACTCAAGCGAATAATATTTTCACACACACGGCTAATTTGTGTAATTTCATACTACAACAAAATCTGTTTAATTAAAGCAATTTTTTGACGCTTTTCACATATATTTCAGATGTCATTGCACACATGGGCGTTTCCAAGACGAGTTATTCCGGGAGGGGACGCAAAAATATCTGTCACTAAAAAAAATTGAACTTTGCTCTCTTCCCATGTGCATCTTTCGTCTTACGTTTACTTGCTCGAATATCCTGTGTAATACACACTCTATATTTTTACAGATTTTGTGTAAAGTTACACAATAATTATGTGGGCTGCCACAAGAAAGTTGTGTAAAGACACTTTTTTTTTTTGCAGTGAAAAAGGCACACATGTGATGGCAGGAGATTAGAGATGGTTTGATAGTTTGTGTAAAGTTAACTTCATGCATAAAGAAACGTTATGTAATTGTGTGAATTTCACACAACGATCAAAGCACCAATACAGTAATAAAGTGAAAGCAAGCCAAAATGGTGCACAAAAAAATACACAAATAGCGACGTTTCGGGTCAGAATACAACCCGTTTTCAAGCACACTTCACGCAAAAAGGGAGCGTTAAAACATCAATAACACAACGCACAACGCACCCCCCCCCCCAACAGCAAGCATCAGTAAAATAAAAATTTATAGTAAAAAGGACCTAAGTCGGGTTAAAACCAACAATAGGGAACCTAACCTTCCACTGCAGAGTGTAGGTCTACAGCAGAGTGTACTTGCTGTTGTTGTGTTATTTATGTTTTGACGCTCGCTTTTTGCGTGAAGTGTGCTTGAAAACGGGTAGTATTCCGACCCGAAACGTCGCTTTTTGTGTAGTTTTTTGCACCATTTTGGCTTGCTTCCACTTTATTGGGTACCATCCTCACCTTTATACAGGATGTATAAAAAGTCGTATTGCAGGTCACAATGTTTTCATACACTGCGTGAAATAAATGAAACCTGGTGGTTCTATGCAGTGGGTCAAGGTTTTTTTACATTTGGAAATGAGTGACATGCGGAACACACAGTTCTGTAGGAAGAAACATAGACAATATTTCACAGGAAGGGTCTTGACGTCAGATATCGTCGGTAACAGGTTGGTGAGAATTAGACCCGTAACCTGCTAGTTAATAAAGTGTAAATGTATTTACTGTTTGTAAATGTAAGACTGTCTTGATCGGATATAACATTTGAATGTATCGTTAACACTCAAAAAACTTTTCTGAATTTATTCATTTAACTTTTGATGCCTGATACTCTATGTGTAATACTATAGAGCAGCGTCAAGTGACGTCATTTTGGTTACGCGATACCATTTGGAGGGCATAGCTACAAGGTGCACCAGATTAAAATGTAAAGGGAAAATGGCACTTCTAGTCAAGAAAGTGCTTTGATAGGGGATTTCTTAGGCTTAAAAAAAAACGTTGTTTTCTCCAACAACAAAAATCGCGAGTTATCGGTTTAAGAAATCCAGTCTAATAGCATTGGCTTTAGTAAAACGACCTTCTTATCGCCCTCTAGTGCCCCTTGCAGCTAACCCAGTTACTGGCTCCACCATAGAGTTATACACAATAATACTACGTCATGTCACTGCTCTATTGTATGAATTCAGTAGAAAATCGAGGACAAATACTAGGAAACAGGCTTTGGGCCTATTGTAGGCGGAGCGAAGAAAAATTTATTTTAAATTTGTATTTCCTCTCATTATAATGGCTTTGCAATGTTTGCTAATGGTCCTTAAAAAGCTCGGGGCAATATTCATTCGGCAACAGTTGAGCTGAAGCTTTTTGCTGGTGTTTTTTACATTTTAGCTAGGCTACGTTTCATATTAATTTTAAGATACTTTCGTTTGCACCCATATTTAGTATCCGTTTCGTTATTTGCATCCTCTTTGCGCCGTCGCCGCCGTTGTAAAATACAACGTTAGCCGCCGTGGTTAAGCTGGCAAAGAACGTGCCACCGTCAATAATGGTTATATTGTTTATATTTATTGCAGAGTATCTTTCCTAGATTTAAAATATTAACAGTCAAGCATTTAATTGCAAGCTAAACAATCACCCGTAACGATAGTACTTCACAACAATCAAAAGATTCGAAACATCCGCGGCTCTCTACGCTGCCTTCTACGACAATGTTGAAGGCACACCTCTGGCACGTACTGCAACGCCAAACGCTAATTTTTTTTTTAATTGGAATTATTACAATTGTTGATCAGCCGGTATTAGCTTGGCTGTGAACATAGAATTTAAATAATTCTAAATCCTAATTTTAAGCCAAATTGTTAGTCCCGTTTTAGTTTCGTAAGCGACAACAGTAGAGAAATTAGGCCTATTGGGTTCGATGTTAGGCCTATTTATTCTGGCAACACGGGATGGAGAGTGTAGTTTCCATAGCAACCTAGGAATCTTGAAATTACAATACGAAGCCAAATTATTGTTCTGTGTTGTGATATAAATACGTGGTCTGCTGTGTCTGTCGTATTATATGAACGGTTTCCTCCTGCAGCGGCGATTTGATGTTTCAAATTTGAGATTCCCGTTGATAGCGTCAACGCCACTTTGGTTGCCATGTTGGCTGAATTCCTGCAAGCATTCTTTTTTACATGAAACGAATGTGAGTCGTTAACGAATCCTTCTGATTTGTTTCCCATTTGCTTGTCTTCCTCTAGTGGTTAAAGTGTTAGGATCAAATGTTATTATTTCGTTGAGTTATGTCAAAAAAGATTGTTAGCTGTAAGGAAGCTACGATGATTTATTTTGGCTTTTTTTTTAAAGTTCACTTGATTACCAACAGCACAGTATATGCTTCGTCGGAATTCCTTAACTATTCACGATTCCAAATTTACAATGGCGAGTGTTAGAAATAAATTCGAAAATTTGTGATTTCTCCCGTAATAATTGTTCGATTTACGTCAAATTTTGTCTCAGCAATACTGTTTGGGGTATCAAGCGTTGTACCAAATTTCATTCCAATCCGATCTTTCGTTTGGGCTCCACCCAGACTAAAAATGTGCAATCAACAGACCAACGGACCAACCAACCAACATTTTGCAATTTGGTGTCCGTTATAGGCTACGCTTCGCTCGCTTCGCTCGCTCGCTCCGTCAATTATAAGTTTACTGAACTTTCTTTTACAGATAAACCAGGTTAAGATAACTGATGATAATAAGTAATGATCTCTGTTGTGAATACGTTGGCATGTTAGTACCAAACCAAACTAAACTTTTCAGTGTACAGCAAAGCAGGAAAGCTCCCAACTCAGTATCGTTGATCACCACCACGGGTCTTTATCTTATTCATAAAGCCATTTGATTTATTCAGTGTTTTATAGTCTGAAAGAAAGAACCTATAGGGCAGCGACACGACGTAGTATTATTGTGTACAACTCTATGGTGGAGCCAGTAACTGGGTTAGCTGCAAGGTGCACTGGTGGGGGAAAAGAAGATCCTCTTATTGAAGCCAATGATATTAGACTGCATTTCTTAGGCCTAAAACGCGCGATTTTTGTCGATTTGTTGGCAGTTGCTGACATTTTTAAGCAAGTGGAATCTTTATTTTCCAATTACAACCTAAGCAGCATAAGGGATTGAAGAAAACAACGGTTTTTTAAGCCTACGAAATCCACTCTCAAAGTACTGGCTTGACTAGAAGTGTCGTTGTTTAACCCACCATTTCAATCTAGTGCCCCTTGCAAGTATCTCTCTTGTAGCAATATGACGTCACTTGACGCTGCTCTATACAGCGGGTAGTGAGGGTCAAGAGCTTACCAGCCTGTTACGGACGAAAATTGAGATATGGACATTTACTGTCTCCATGGTTCAATGAATAAATCCTCCTGACGTAGCAGTCATGATACGTGCAAGTTGACGATAAAAACAACTTAATTTTCGGATTAAAAAAAACCGAATGTGGGCCTTGTTCACAAGAAAACGGAGCGCAAAAAATACCAGTAGCTACTGCATTTCCGCTATGAGTACAAAACTCTGTGGCAATATGACGGCTGCTCTGATTTTTTCTGTCAGTTTTTTTTTGGGGGGTTGTAAAAATAGACCACGTGCAAGTTTTTTGAGGCCAAAAATTGAAAACTGTTTTCATTGTGACCTTGTGGGCGTGTTTACAGCCTTATCAGGAGGATTCATTCATTGCAACCATATAACCTCTAATTCATCAATGTTCATTTTTCTTCGAAGGTTTGTCGTTAGACCCGCACGTTAGCATTTAACGGTTTGATTTTGTTCGTTAATACTGAATCATTTAAGAGTGTCACACTCCTCGTTTCTACGAAAATTAAATACTCCTGGTGGCACTGATAATCCCCATCATGGTGCAGTTGTCACTAACTCTGCAACTAGTAGTACAACATTGAAAATTGGGAAGTTGTAAAAAACTGTAAACCAATGACAACACACAAAAAAATAATAATTAAAAACAATAAAATAGGTTTTATAGCTAATGAAAGTTAGTAAAAAACAAGCGGCTACAGCGACTGCCTAATCGCACCGATCTTCTGTACAGTTCCTCCACTTCCAATGTTGAGGCGCACTTCTCTATCACGCACTGCAACAGCCATCTCTATTATACTAATCTAACAGCAGTCGTCATCACAATTGCCGGTTAAAAAATGTGTTAGCTTTTAGGCCTATTTTACATTTTAGGCGTAATTGTCAGCTTTTATACGCCTAATTTTAACCAGCAGTTTTAATTTCGTAAGTAGCAGATAACGGAGATAGGGATTGTATAGTAAGCCTATTCATTTTTGCAACACGGTGCGCCTTCAAGCACACAGTTACAGTGTTACAACATAACGCGCAACGCAGCCATATATCTCAGTGGTATAGTAGAGAAGTGACAAGAAAGACGCTGTTGATGAAGCCAACAGCCACTCGTAGCAACTTGACGTTGCCATAGTAACATGATTTTAGGCCTCATTTTCATTTTTTAGGCCTAATTTTAAAAAGGCAGTGTGAATTTCGTAAGTAGCAGATAGGCCTAATGGAGAATTCAGTTCGACGGTAAGCCTATTCATTCATACAACATGGCGACGAGACTATTTTAAACGAAGCTAAAATCCATTTGTTTTTATTGAGTATTTTAATTTAGGATTTTAATTCGACGATCAAATGTTATTATTAATTTAGTTATGTCGAAGAAGTCTATTAGCTATGAGGAAGTAACGATGTTTTAATTTGCCATGTTATTTAACTATAGCTTCTCACACTGTAGGCTGTCTAACGTTGTAAACAATGGTGGTCAATATCTGGTACCGTTACGAAGTGGAAAAAAACGACGGACGGACGGACAAAGTCGTTGCAGTAGTCTTCTCAGCCTGTACGGTTGTAGAGAAGACTAAAACTGCACTTCTGTACATTGGGATGCATAGGCACACTTGTAAACACTAGTTTGCATGGCGCCCATTGATGATAAGATTATTTCCTTAGCTGCCGATCCCTAATACATTCAGCTCACTGGACCGTTATGGCAAGACTTATTCAGCAACCTGATCACCAAGGTCATTGGTCCCGGGAGGCTCCAGCAGTTTGGGTTCATCTCTAGGTGGCCAAACGTTGGACTTGTCACCTAAACACCACTTCACATGAGCTCCAAACAATAGTGAACTTACTATAACTGATGCGAATGATAACAATGTATAAATTTGGCTGGTCGAGTATGGATGGCTTTGGCTCTTCAGCAATGGATCGAGTGTATTCTAATGATTTTTTTCTTATAAAGAAGAGGTCAAGTCTGTTCATCAATTCTTTTTTGATAGTTTTGGAAGCACGTAAGCTTGTCAAAATTAACCCGCATCCTGTACAAGTCTGTAAGTTTAATTTTCGATGCAAGTAGCAAGTTTGTACTGTGCTTACTAATTTACATATGTACAACTCTTCCATTGTTGTAGCCGTGCCTTGATTTCGCGAAGATGCACGGCTGCAACAATGAAATCATTGTTGGACTAGAGTGCCGTGCAATCATACTACCATGAAGACTGCACGCCATGATACCCAAAGAAAAAGCAACGATTATTAACACTACCTGAGGCTGCTGGCGAATCAGCAGCATACGAAACACATTCACCTTCCACATTTAAAGGAATTTGCGACAGCAACACATCTGTATCGTCACGTGGAGTCGGCTTTCAGGAATTTGAGACTGCACGCGACTCGCAACAATGGTCTCGTTGTACAAGTGTGTTAGACAACGTTTTCCGGCAACAATGCGGTACTGCGGAACTTGACTTTTTAGTCTTCGGTACAGCCGTTACAGTCTGAGAAGACTATTGCAATGACTTTGTCCGTCCATCTGTCTGTCCATCCGTCGCTTTCTTCAACTTCGGAACGGTACCAGAGACGACCACTATTGACAACGTTAGTTTCATTCTGAAACGTTAGTTTAAAAACACGGCAAATTAAAACATCGTTACTTCTTTACAGCTAACAGGCTTCTTCGACGTAACTAAATGAAATAATAACATTTGATCGTCGAATTGAAATCCTAAGTATAACACGCAGCCGAAAATACAAAAGGATTTTAGCTTCGTTTAAAATAGTCTCGTCGCTTATTGCATGAATGAATAGGCTTACCTGCGAAGCAAATTCTCCATTAGGCCTGATGCTTAAGAAATAACAAAACTGCAGTTAATAAAATTAGGCCTAAAATCACGTTACCAACGCACGGCAACGTCAAGTTGCTACGAGTCGCTGCTGGCTGAATCAACTGCATAAAATTCGTCTATTTATTGTGTCGCCCCGTCACTTCCCTATACCACTGATTCTACCACTGATTCTATATAGGCTACGTTGCGCATTACATTGTAACACTGCACACCATGTTTTAAAAATGAATATGCTTGCCGTATAATCCAATTCTCCGTTTGATACTACTTACGAAATTAAAACTACAGGTAAATTAGGCCTAAAAGCTGACAATTAAGCCAAAAATGTAAAATAGGCCTAAGCTAACTCATTTTTAACCGACAATTGTGATGGTTACTGCTTTTAGATTATGTAACAGAGATCGTTGCAGTGCGTGAGAGGTGTGCGCCTCAACATTGGAAGTAGCAGAACTGCCCAGAAGACCGGTTGCAACTACGTAGTCGCTTTAGCTGCTTGTTTACCCTCTATTCACCGGATGGTGCAATTTTATAGAACTTTTATGCTTGTGTACATCTGAACATAGTTAGTTATAGAACTAGAATATCTACTACCCATTAGTCAGACAGTGCAATGTGTATCGGCTGTCCATTATCCACCATCCACCATTTCACCACTGATAATGCCATTTACAATGAT
>JAHWFP010052007.1:0-11401 GCA_023313725.1 Lithobius niger | reverse complement strand
CCCATTCTTCAGATGGTTCAACGTGCATCGAATATCCACCATCCACCTTTTCACCACCCATAATGTTATTTTGAATGATTTGTGCGTAATACTTACTTAACTTGAGTTTCTACTACCGATTCTTCTACCGCTTGTATCGCTACTCCACCATCGGCACCTCCGTATCGAGCTCCGCATGGGGCATCAGATGGCTTGGCATCAGCATGTCCTGACAGAAGCCATTCAGCCTTGCTCCAAGCAACTACATTACCTTCTAATTGACACTTGGCTGCTTGAGAGACTGGAAAATAATATTTTTAAAGCGTCAGTCTAATATTTTTTTTATTTTTAGAAATGTTATATTTTTTTTATCAAGGTTTGAATAGATAAAATGAGAGTGCTCCCTCAGTGTCTGTAAAGGCCATTGTTAAAACAATGTATAAACACTCAGTGACATGGAATGCCACATAATTCCAATTATTTTTATAATACTATCATTCTGGACAATGGAGTAAACCAATAAAAAAATAGGTGCTACCTGTAAAGGGGAAATTTCTACTGCTTTGTCCCAATTTAAAAATAATAGAAATCAAGTTAAATGTCGTTAAATTCCGGCATATGTTCTTTTTCTTTAATGAAATGTTTAAAATACTCTAATCAATTCAGTTATATCTTAAAGAAAATAAAGAAATGCAGCGAAGAAGAGCGATATTTGTTGGATATCCCTAATATACTCGTGCTCATCAAGCAAAGTACAGCCGTTTATATCGACTTGGCCTCCAAACCTGAAGGATGCGAAATCGAATCGCTTCTCCAACCACGTACATACACATACAACCAAAAAATTACCATTACAGGATGTGCCCAAACTGGCCCATTCCCTGTTACCCCAAAAGTGCTCTGCAGGAATTCTGAGAAGCCATTTGTCCTGGCTGCGAGGACAAGAATCTGCGAGGTGGGGCACCACTTGCTGAAACCAGGTTTGTGCTAAAACCTGAAGAGGCAGGTTATCATCCTATCCACTGATTGTATTCTGTAAGAGTGCACTGTATCGCTGACCATTTAGGTTGCCATCGCAGAATAAAGGGCCAAGAATCTAGTTACCGTTGCCGCCTCACAGAATCATTGCTCCTGGTTATGACCCTCCGTTATCAAATGTGGATTGGTGGACGCCCAAAAGTGTTGTCGTGTCTATTCACAATTCCCTCACGTGCGAACTTTGCTACGTCGGTAATTATGATATGCTGCTGTAATGTAGGTCTTGTGCCATTGTGGATTAGCATCTGATTCCACCAGTCCAGTGGACTTTGCAGGTCATCAGAGTGAAATGTTTGCACAATATGTGGTCGGTAAAGGAGGAACTTATTTTTCATCTGTGTGCGCCAAATGGTGGCCGGTGACAATCCACACACCACAGCAATGGCCCTTGTGCTGGTGTGAGGTTAAGTTCAAAATGTGCTGGGATATACTCATCCTGTCCACCCTGCCTTGGAACAGCTTGGCGATTGCACTTCTGGGCAGAATCTGTCTGACCAAAGCCACCTACAGTAAAGGCCGGATCAGCTTTGCCTTCCACAATGCTCCACTAGAAGGCGCGACAAATACCGACGCGACAAGTTTGCCAAGTGGCATCATCGGTTGACAGAATTTGGAACCCTCGTCGCTTAGTTTGAAATTTCGCCCCTTGGCGTAGAGATGGCAGCACCTAACAAAATTGTGCTTCCTTCTATGCCAATGGTTAACTTTTACGCACCTAATTTGTCTTGATCTGATCCGGCCTTTACTGTAGGTGGCTGTGGTCTGACGTAGGTGACAACACATCTGATGTGCCTTGCACTTGGGTGGCGTCCATCAGGGAACCGTTGTCTATACGTGAACGCAGTTGCCGCGCATTCCTACTACTCTCTCTGGACGTAATTACCATTTCACTCAACTCGGCATTGATGTAGTTAGTCATTCTGTAAGGTCTGCAGAAGTACTGCTGTTCCAAATAACACACACCAGTATGGAAAAAAAAGACCAACAGTGCACAATAAAACCACTAAAAATCGACTGAAAACTACTGACAATCGAATGAAAACCACTGAGAAAATCGACTGAAAACTACTGATAATCGACTAAAGACCACTGGTTAAAGAACACCCTTATTATTATAAGCCTCAGCATGAACTTCCATGTTAAACGTCAAACTTTGAAATCCTATAGTTTCGCCCAGAAATGATATAGAACAACGAAATTAGGTATTTGGGGTCATGTCGCAAATTCACTGCATTTACGAATTTTAATGACAACAATCGAACCGTTCGGCGTCCACAGCACGGTCATTTCTTGTTGTTTTTGTTGTTGTTCTTGTTGTGCTTGTTCTGCCCAGTGTGCCCTCACCTAGATATCGAATCAGTGAACCGATTTTCAATTTTTGTATTTTAAAATGTAGATATTAACAACGACCAGGGCCTTTTGAACTCGATTTTAATGTGACTGCAGTATTCTCGTTGGCAAAGCATTTATTATTGAAGCACACTGGGCAGGAATCATTAAGTGTATTACCGGAGTTCTGGGCAGAAATCATGTTGGTTTCTGACCTGTGAAAAGAAAAAATCAACTAATCGTTTACGGTCTTCATGAAAATCTAAGCATGAATTTCCATGCTGAACGTCAAACCCGGGTTCCATCTATTAGGGGCCCCCCGAAAAGACAGTGGCCTTCCATAAATGACGGATGTACCAAAATTAAACGGCAATCGCTAAAAAAAAAAGTCCTATAATTTCGGTTGAAGGAGCCCCCACTATCATAGTTTCGTCCGGGCTACACAAAAAATTTTTGCAGCCCGGCCAAGAAAAAAAAAGTAGTTGTAGCCCTGCCTTTCCTTTCGTCGTGTGACCTGTTCGCCCCAGGAAGGACAACTCCTCATGACCGAACCTAACATTTTTGTGGCCACAATGACGCCTTATCACGCAGAAAATACCCAAAGTCAATGGCCACAACCGAGATTTCCTCAACCACCGTCTTAGCTGTTCCCAGTCCAATACTCGGCCACACGGCGTGAATACACGTGTGCTACTAATTCACAGTCGCATCCTCAAGAAAACAACCCTGCACAGTCGATGAGACCCAATTCAATAGGAAATCATCATCCGCGCTTGTCTGCGAGAAGGTGGTCCCACTGTCAGTCCACCACGCACCTGTTTCGTGAATGTGACAGGATATATCCACGTTATGTGCCCCCGGGCGCGTGATGCTTCATATGCTTCGGGTGGGGACATACTTCGTCCAGTGTCCTAACAACCGCCCACAGACCCTTAGCAACCAACGTCCAGGACCCTAAGATCCGACTCAGACTAGCCAAAACGTGAATTCAAGATCAACATTAGAAATGTTGACCGCACCCAGACAGGCTCGATGTACTCTCAAGGCTATAAGTACAAAGTGACATTTTTATGCCAAGCCCATGGAGGAAATATTAGGAGAAGGGAAGCTCCGGGCTTTTTCCGTGAGACCGGTGACAGTGGCGCCGTCCGATGGTTGACAGGCTGAACTGCAACAAGCATGGCGGCGATCTAGGCAGTTTCGTGAATCGAGGTAGACAGCATCGTGAATATTACAATAAATTTGTGTAACCAGTGGGCTTTGAAATACGACGATTACCAGCGGAAACAATAATGTTTAGTTGCAGCAAGTTATTCAGGGCTCATAACATAACAGCAAGTTGTTTAAGACTCCAAGACAGCAAGTTGTTTAAATCACCTGCATATCGAGAGGTAGTTGTGTCGGCTGACACTGTCGTAATTTTGTAATCTACCAAACATGGTTTAGCCATGCGCCCTGCTTCCTACGATGATATTCCTTATCAAAACTGGTCACATGTCGGCATATGTCAGGCAGGAAATCTAACTGCACGGGAGAGAGACTGAGGAGGAGCCAAACTGCGCGAGACGGGAGGAGAAAAGCCAACTGTAAAGTGCAGGCGTGCCTACGTGCCTTTATTTATAATAATAATAATGATATATTTTGCTGGTAAGCAAGGTTAACAGCAAGGCACAAGGTCGCTTACGCCGCACCCAAAAGAGAGAATAAAATTAAGTAAAAACTGTTTGTTAGGTCCGCTTTAGAAAATGGTCATGTGGTAATTTGCGAACGATCCTCAGAAAGGCACTGACCGAGGTGCTAGATACAGCACACTCTGGAAGCGAGTTCCAGATCTTGACTTCACGAAGAGCAAAAAAATGCCGCCGGCAGTCTGTTAGCGATTCGGAGACCTGCAATTTATATGAATGGCCTCTTGTCTGAGTAGCTGAAGAAAAATCGAAAAAGGGAAGGTCATTGGCAACTCTCCCCGTACAATTCGAAAAGTTAGTGCAAGGTCGGCCCAAATCCGACGTAACTCGAGTGGCTGAAGTCCCAATCTAGATAGACGATCAGCAGGAGGGTGATCTCTAAGGTTAGCTACACGTTTTGTGAACTGACGTTGAACATCCTCCAGGCAGTCAATGTCGTGTAGGAGATACGGTGACCGTACAAGGCTTGCGTATTCGAGCAGAGAACGAACGTAAACCTTAAACGCCCAAACTAAGGTAGACACCTGAGACTTCACGAAACACCGCCTAATCAGGGCCAGGCGACGGTAGGCCTGGGCCGAAATTTTGGAGCAATGTAATTAAGATTTTAGATCTGCAGAAAACCAGATACCCAGGTCCTTAACAGTATTCAAGACTGAAAGATCGGATGACGCAAGAGTATACTTCAAACCATTTACAAACGTACTTCAAACATTTACCTGCGTAACAATTTCACAATTTCACTACTTGCTTCGTTTACAGGAATAGCATTTTGAAAACTTACCGTAGTCCATAATAAACCGAATGGCGAAAAAAAAACATTTTTCAGCAAAGTATGAACCGCAGGGCTGCTGCCGTAACGCAATGCTAAACACCCTTTTGTTACGTGGCATTCAACCAATTGTTAATAAAGCACTAGAGCTACAACCTGTGAATTTTACCATCTTACAACTGTTTCATTAAAGGACCGTTCTTTATTTATTAACGCGGGGGGGGGGGGCGAAAAAAGGGGGTTCATGAAAATGTTTATATGAAGAGGGGTGGCTTACATATTTTTTGAAGAAGTCACAGGCAAGGTGTGGGGTCAGGGAAAAAACTGCGAGAAAGGAGGTGCACAGCAAGTTACAGAATGTTAATGTAATACATTTATTTAGCTCAGCACATCCCACAACATATTATATATACCCCCCCCCCTCCCGCCGACAAGGAAACCAACAGAATATAATTTGGCACCGAGATAATCCAGGCTTCAGGTGTTGCGTACGTATATTCCACAGTTACTTTTATATTGTGCTATGTTAACTTAGTTTCTTACACTTTTTATTTATTTATGTTATACATACAAGCTCTCGGTTCTAGTTTGCAGTTTCAAACACACAACCGTCTTTATCATTTATATTTTTTTTCTTTGCAACACAACTTACTGTAATTTAAACCCACCCGAAAAGAATGCCCTGAACGTAGAAAATAGTTTCAACTCTCGGATTTCAATGCTGTTTCTGAAAGCAGAAAAGTACGTCGGGAGCTTATTTGTTTAGATATTATTGTAATTTAAGCATTAATTAATAAACAACTGAGCACAGTATGCGTGGCTCCGGACAAACTCTGACACAAATGATCACGAAACAGAAGTGATTCTGAACAAAACAGTTGAAATTGGCAGTTTTTCATTATTTATTTATTTCAAGGAGACAGAACTTTATTTATTTATGGAAACGTGTTTGTGGCCTAAAGATACCATTTAAAACGAAACATTTGTTTCCTGGGCACTTTTTGACAGTTTACACCCTTTTCTGCTGACTGATTTCCAAGCATTTTAGCATACGTTTGACTGAGCTGTTTGTAGTTCATCCTGCCAGCCGCCAGAGGGCCTCGAGACAACCGCCTTAAGCGTCTCAGAGTAGCAGCTGGCCAAGACCACCAAGCGTATGTATTACGTCTGTTGCCAAGTGACGTTAACAACTTTAGCAAAATATCTATAAGTGCTGGAACTGTAGAAAACGGTTCCGCTAAATTAACCCCTTTAGCTGCATTACCAGGGGAAAGTAACGAATTTCTTACCGTAACACATGATAGTGGCTGTACGTTAGTTCTCTTGAAGTCGTGTTGTAAGACGATTGATCGATCCTTGTGCCCCCGAGTAAAAATTGCCCTCGCTGCCGATGGTGCTACAGCGGTCGGAGTATTACTCGGGGACACACGGGTTACCGGTTACAATCGGCTAGGCATATGTTTGCGTCAACCTTTTATAATTAGGAATGCTGTTGAAATGCCTAGCACTAGTAAGAATTTAATGTGATCTTCACGTTTGCTGAAATACGGTAATAATGGACTAATCTGAGGCCGCAAGGCGTTTACATGCGGCAAATGAAACATCCAAAAGCTCTACTCATGTACAGTTATCGCAGAAATCATCTTTTTCGTAATAATTTGCATGTTGACACGTCATACGACGTTGAAGGTTTGTCTGTTAAACGTGAAAACGAGGACATTGAGGCAGTTCGTAACTCATGTTCAAGCCCTCTTGGGGTCCCTCAAACCAAGTGGTATAATTCGAGGTAGCACTCTTCTCGCAAACGTGGGTCTAGGGGATGTGAATTTTGAAAATGTTATTGATGCTAGGGTGGCGTGCGTGTAATGACACCAATATCCAGACAGGCCTATATACCTACGATTTACAGGGAGTGCCAACAGGATCCCGACGTGGATTCCTGGAATGAGGCTATGAGGCAAGAAATTTTTCACTTGAGGAAATGAATGTGTGGGAGGTGGTGCCTAGGCATTCCAAGTGGGTGTTCAGCAAGAAATATAACAAATCTGGTGAATTACTGAAATTTAAAGTTCGTTTTGTAGCGTGTGGGAATTCCGCCCGGCCAAGCCTAGATTTCTGGGACTATAACTTGCCAGTTATGCATATCACCAACTTACGGTTCTTCTTCTCATTAACTACATTGAGAGGGTACAGCGTTAGGACTATAGACATAAGGACAGCCTATTTACATCGCTTAACTGGCCGCCTCAGTTTTTTTACGTTCGCCAGGGAGCTACCTCCCACAACGGCCCGACGGAAAAGCCGTCAGGAGATTAGGTAAACTGTATAAATCATTGTATGATTTAAAACAGGCAGAGAGACACTTGTTTTGTATGATGAAGGATACCATGATAAAGTATGGTTTTCGCCAGAGCCAGTGGGACCCCTGCCTGTTTTATCAATTCGTCGAAATGACGTAAGTGCCATAGTAATACACGTGGAATATATGTTTATGTGTAGTACAGACGAGCTAATAGATCAGATGTGTAAAACTATCAGCACTCATTTCACACTCGTTGAAACAATGAGTTCTCTTTACCTAGGCCTATCCATAGAGTCACTTCATCGTGGCATAGCTGTTTCCCAGATGGCTTACATTGAAAAGATTCTGCACCTAGCGAGATGCACTCGATGGCAGCCAAGCGAGAAGTTCGTTACCTTAAAGGAACGAAGGACCTGAAGCTATTTTGTCTCTCCTAGGTTTAAAACCTGAAGGGTACTCTGATGCCACCTGGTCGGTAACGAAAGCCTGCCAGGGGTACTCAGGACACTTGATTAGAATCGCTGGGGAACTGGTCGTTTGGAAAACCTTAAACAAAAAAATGGTCACGGTCAGTAGCTGTGAGGGGGAGCTCATAGCTTTGACTGAGTGCGGTAGGGACCTAGTCTGGATACGTGGTCTACTCTCAGAGTTAAACCAAACGGACCTGTCCCTTGGGCCCTGCAGCGTTTTCACCGACAGTCAATACACAATTGACCTGGTGTCTAGCTTAGCTTGTAGCAATTGGTTGAGACATTATGCTCGTAAGGTCTGGTACCTGTGGGACATCATAGAGCCAGCCGTGATTCGTCTCGTTTTTATGCCGGGAAATGTTTTAATAGCTGACCTGTTGACTAGATCATTTACCAAGGAAAAGCTCTCGTCATTTATTCTGCAGTTTAATCTGACGAGTCAGAAACCCTATATTGTTAGTCTGTTGAATACGTTTTAACTCCTGTTTTCAAACCCCAATAATTACCGTTATAGACGACAGTTAATTGCTAACGTTCTGGTTTATTTGCTAAACTAATAAAAAGCTTTTTAACCTAAAATAACTAACTACGTTTTATAAATAAAATCACCTTTGATCCTAGTGGTACTAACAGTTGTTCTTCTTTTCTTTTTTTTTTTTTGGTAAAGAAAACTTAGGGCATGTAAGTCGTGTTTTAGGGCTGTCTCTGATATAGGCCTAAACACTGGAGCCGGCCATCTTGGTTGAAACTTAGAGGGGGGATTGAGTACACCTCTCGTCTATTGCACAACAACTCGTATGGGGGGGGGGTGGTTTGTACCATGGTATAGGTGAGTGTTTCCTGAAGGTAGGCTATATTTCGTTCATCTGCTGTCTGGATGTAGGTTCAACCCAGAAATGATAACGCTGAGCCGGCCTAGCACTAACGTCAGTACTGGTTCTAATATCAGATTGAGTTTTTGTTCGTCTGCCCTTTGGGAAGCTGAATAATGGTAATTGCCCAGAATTTAACGTTGATTAGACAGAAAGAGAGGAAAACAATGTGAGAGACGAATAGTTGCCAAGATGTTGATGAATTGCCAGATGATGAAAATAAATGTTGAAGGATCATGAAACAGCTTGAGTTTTTCCACTTCATTCAGAAGAGTATTGGTTGTCGCTATCCAGTCCGTGAAGGTCGATCCTCAACGGCCTCTAGTTTCCTGAACCACTGCAGAGGTGCACCCCTGGTTCCACGGTTCCTCTGGCGTCTCAGAGGCCCGTGGGACCGGAAGTCCAAGCTCGTGCTCACCTCCTTTTCAGTTTTCCTTTTCGGGCAGATATCATTATCAAGAACTGTGATAACAGTCTTTAAGTAAGCCTCAACATGAGCTTCCATGTTAAACGTCAAACTTTCCCCAGAATTGACATAGACGATATTGTGGGTCGTATTGTAACGATTTCACTGCATTACAAATTTTACCGACAACAATTGAACCGTTCGGCGTCGACAGTATGGCCATTTCTTGTTTTTGTAGGTAGTCTGCCCACACCTTGAGATCGAACTGATTTTAAAGTTTTATAGCTTAAAACAAAGGTATGGACATTGCCTAGGGCCTTTTGAATGCTATTTTAATGTGACGACAATATTGTTGTTTTGGGGAAAATTTTTCTCTCACCTAGAGATCAAACTAAGAACCACTTTTCAATTTTTATAGCTTAAAACGTAGGTATTAACAAGGACCAGGGCCTTTTGAGCACTATTTTAATGTGACTACAATTGTTGTTGTTCTTTTTATTCTTGTTGGGGATATGCAAAATTTTGAAACCCTATATTTTCCCCCCAGAACTGATATAGAATGAATTTCGGTATTTCAAATCGTGTCATAACTATTGCACTGCATTAAAAATTCCATTTGGCCACCACAGCAATGCCATTTTTTTGTCGTTGTTGTTGGTGTTGTTATTGTTGTTGGGACTCTCTGCCGTCACTAGTACAGATGTTAAGCAACAATATCATGCACATCGAGGTAAAAGCATTAAATTTGGTGCACAAGTCATTGAACTAAGCTATTGCAATACAAATTGAACTAACTATATAAAAAGACCTTCAGATAAACCAACCCACCCCTAGGCCCCTACTGGTGGGGTAGTTAATCTCCCCTGATGCCCCCTGCGTACCCTACACACCCAACTTCCGTGAGTCTGATGACCAACAAATTCTTGCTGATCGTGCTGAAAGCTTGAATTGTGGCACACACATCTCTTCTTAGCAGTATACTTCGATCCAGCCAAGGAACCCCAATGAAATATCCCCAAGGCTCACAACCCCTACGCCTCCTGTTCCCCTTCCATGAGGTTTGACCAACAAATCCTTGCAAAGAATGACTTCTGTAGCAAACTTCATGCTTTTAACTCTATCTGTAAGAATTTCTTGGCTAAGTCTTAGGGAGGAGGCACATGGTTGCACTGGGAGGTAACTCAACTGAGTTCCATAGCTAGTTCGATTTGTACTGCAAGGAATAACTGACGTACCAAATTTCATGCCTGAAAGCATGAAATTTGGTGCGTAAGTTATTCCTCGATCTGCAATAAATTGTTGGTCAAGCCTCAGGGAGGGGGAACAGGGAACGGGTGCCCTTGGTGCTTATTTCATAGGGGTTCAACGGTTGGTTCGATTTGAACTGCTAAGAATGACTTGTGTACCAATTCATATTTTACCACGATCAGCAAGAATTTGTTGCTCAATAACTTCACAGGTGTGAGTGTGGTGAGGATGCTGGAAGGGTACCTTTGGGTTACTTCGAGAGGGGTTCATAGCAAGTTCGATTTGTAAGCTAAGACTGACTGGTTTACCAAATTGTATGGCTTTTAGGTCGATTTGCATGACTACCTCAAATTAAGGCCTGTAACAGCTGTACTACACGTGGAGATCAAACCAATGAACCGATGCTCAAGTTTTATAGCTTAAAACGTAGGTATGAACAAGGCCTGGGGACTTTTGAACGCTATTTTAATGTGACTCAATATTCTTGTTGTTGTTCTTCTTGTTGGGGAAATTTTGCTCTCACCTAGAGATAGAACCAAAGAACCGATTTTCAATTTTTATAGCTTACAATTGAGCATTAAAAAGGCTAAGACTCTTATACTAGTTATTTTTAAGTGATTACAATATTATTTTTGTTGTTATTCTTGCTGGGACAAGAAAAAAAATAACATATAAGCATTAAAAAACGCTTAAGCGTATAAAATATGGATGTAAGCTTTAAAAAACTTAAAGCGATAAAGGAACAGATATAAGAAAAAGACATTGTAAGCCATCAGCGTTGCGCTAATACGTGTAAAAGAAACTCCACATTTTTTGGGGGAATCTACGTATTCTTTTACACGCATTAGTGCAATGCTGATGGCTTACATGTCCTTTTCTAATATCTGTTCTTTTAGAGCTTTACGTTTTTTAAGGCTTACATCCGTATTTCATATGCTTAAGCGTTTTTTAATACAAATAATCAAAGTTGTCAGGATAACAAATGAACGTACAGACTCACAGACTTAATGGAGAACCAAGTTGAGAGAGCTGGGTTAGCATTAAAGATACACTGCAGGGGTGTAACTCCGTGTAGACCCATGCATAGCGATATTTTATCTCTTGAGGTAAACATTTACCTTTGGTATGTGTATCTTTTGTGGTCTCAGGGAAGTACGCAGCGATGTTCCAATGTGTTGGAATGCCTGCTTAATTTTACTTTATCTCCTTAACATCTTGGTTGATTTCAATTCTGTTTTCCCATTCATTTCTCGATCTCTACATGTTTGCAATTCGAACTATGTGTCTATTGTTAAAA
>JAHWFP010052006.1:0-21524 GCA_023313725.1 Lithobius niger | reverse complement strand
CTACTGGACAGAATTGAAAGAAACAAAAACTGGGTTGCTTATTATGATATCAGCTACGTTTCTATACGTATTACACGTATTGGTAAGTAGCCAAATATAATTGGCCGAGCGAGCAACACGAGTTGATAACTAATAATATATCTCATATAAATTACTGGATAGAATTGAATAAAACAAAAACGGGATTAATCGTTATATGATATATGCTATATTTCTATACGTATGACATGCAATATTTAGCAGAAAAATATAACATGCAATTCAGACTTTGTTTCATGAAAATCCTTCCACTGGTTTACGAGATATCATCAGATATCATTAAATTTTTCTCGCTTGGACAATTATTTTCAGTCAATTAACGTAGTATCTAATAAGGGTAGAACTATAGTAGACAATCTAATAAGCATTTCAGTCCTTGTTTTATGAAAATCCGTCCAGTGGCTTTCGAGATAACTGTATTTCTCAATGGTTGTTATTAGGACCCTCGATATAACGAAAAAGGACGTTTTTTTTTGACCGGAACTGTACGTGAGCAAGAGGTCATCCTTGAAGCGGCAGAGTTCCAGCAACTCAAGGCCAAAATTACGAAGTCGATCGCGTTACTTGATTCCTCTAAAATCGGTAAGATGCTTTATAAAGTCAACCACAATTTATAAAAAAAAAACAAAAAAAAAAAAAACAGGGGACCAGCTCTGAGAACAACTTACCGGCGCCCTGCGGTAAAAACTGCCTTCCACTGCGCGATGCCACAAGTTTTGGTTGAACTTCCACATCTTTGAAAATTGAAAGTTAAAATATTGATCAACTTAACACTCACCTTAATCCCAAACGAGAACATCAAAACATTTTTTTAAATTTTCAATTTTGCAAATTTGGCGTTTGACCGGTAAGTTCAAGTTGACGTGTGGCTTCCTTACGAAGTAACGTTGGTATTAAGGAAAAAGATACGACGATAAATAATGGCTTTGTATAGTAGGCTTAAGTTACACGAGTGGACATCTTTCTGGAAATAAAAACAATGACGTTTTTGGTCAACCTAATACTGTGAGAGAAGGATTTCTTGGGCCTAAAAATTCGTAAATTTTGTTGGCAGCTACTGAAACTTTCTACAAGTAACATCTCCTCTTTCTCTCCGATTTACAGTCGTAAGTTTCGCAGCATAAGTGATTAAACCATGCACAATGGCTGTTTGCCGTGACGTCACCATGAGTTAGCCAATGACGAACGAGAACAACGGCTGTTTGGCCGTCTGATTGGACTAGCCCAGTCACGTGATATGCACGTCACATCAAACAGCCATGGCGAGTGGTATAGTTGGCCCATATCGCCAAAATTGGCTTTCTTTCTGTGAAGTTTCCAATATATATCTTCTTTTTTTTTTTTTTTTTTTTTTTTGACATGTTGCTGTTTTATTCTTGGAAAATAAGACTGTGGCATCGTTTAAGCACCGTAACGGTCGATACTTTAGAACTTTGGCAGCTTTGATTCTTATTGAACCCCTTTAATGATATACTGCTCCATCTTGCAAAAGCCAGCATCCGTTACTAAAATGTTGTATTTTGACACATTGCAGTCGATTGTGAAGGGCTTGGTGAGAATTGTTTCTCGAGAATTCTTTGGCGCCGAAGTCATCATTGAAGAATGTGGCACCATTGGGGAACATATTGTATTCAAGGTGTGCCCAGAAGAACTTTTGGTACGTCCGACCAATTTCCTATTTATTTATTTTTTTTTCCAAAAATAGTTACAGCACGGTAAATTTTAAAATAAATAGTGCATGTACGAGCGTGGAGTATAATAAAAATATTATGTATATATTTTTTATTTTAATAAATTTTTCAAGTACATTCATTCAGGTACTAGCCCGGTGCGAAGTCCCAATATGTGCAAGCAAAATACATATTTTAACATTTCAATAAGTGGTTACTATACATATATGTTACTACTACTACTACTACCAATAACAAGAATTTATAGGGTTGGGGAGGAGAATTTATAACCCTAAAAAGTTCCTATTGAAACGTCTTTGATCCATTCCAATTAGTTCCGTCCTAGTTTTCAGAGGGCGCCACACGTTCCATCTGGAAATTTTTGCTCAATTTCCAGCCCAAATCTAAAGTATACTAAATTACAACTAAGCTAAACTAAATAATAATTGAATACAAGCTAGTTTCGTTTAGTTTAGTTTAATTTTAGGCTGAAACCTGAGTAGAAATTTTCACGTAAAACTAGTGACGCCCTCTATAAACTTAGGCGGAACTAATTGAAATGGATCTATTGTGTGCGCGGCATATCTTGAGTCCTGCAAGTATTTTGTGAGCGGCTACGTCTTCCTGGAGGGGGTGGCTTTAATCGATGGCCGCCATTGTTTTTGTAACCATCTTGGATATCAGCAAGGCACTCTGCTACTGAAAACGTATAATTGATTATCCGTGTCCGTTCTTCGGAGAACTCAAGATAGGCCGTGGACACTATAAGACGTTTCAGAAGCGGTCGCAAGTTACAAATTCTCCTCCCAAACCCTATAAATTCTTGCTAATAATAATAATATTTGTAACAATTTATTCTGTAATATACACATTACGTGCTTCACAAATCGCTCATAAAAAGCTTGTTTGGAATGCAAAATCTAACTGAGAGTCGGTCTGGTGATGACATACCAAATTCTGCACTGCACCATGGACTTTATTGTGTGCGCGGTGTATCTTGAGTCCTGCAAGTATTTTGTCAGTGGCTACGTCTTCCTGGAGGGGGTGGCTTTAATCGATGGCCGCCATTGTTTTTGTAACCATCTTGGATATCAACAAGGCGCTCTGCTACCGAAAACGTACAATCGATTATCTGTGTTCGTTCTGCGGAGAACTCAAGATAGGCCGCGCACACTATAATGATTACTCTGAGACAATAGTGTAACGAGAGTTCATAATTTTAAGTTAATTGTTGGAAAAGCCAGATTGGTCTAATCGGAAGTTTTTCTTTGGACAGCGAATAGTTGCAGTATGGAGTTCTCTCTCCCTCATATTTTGTTAATGCTGTTCTGCTTGGTTTCAGGAAAAATTTAAAATTGATTGACTTATCAAAGTTTTTGAAACGTTATTAACTTTTTACCATACCTTTTTTATTGTACATCTTTTTTTATTTTTTTATTCTATATGTATCTTTTTTAATAAGGACACATTTTGGTATCACTTTAAAGGATTGGATAATCGTATTAATCTTTGTACATTTGAACATTTAATCATGTATTTAGTATGTAATTGTTTTATTTTTAATTTTTCATGTTCAGTTTTGCTTTTACGTAGTTCTTCGTTTTACAATCGAAGTGATGTTTTCTCCCCTTTTGTGTGTGTTCTCTGTGATCAAATTTATTATAAATTCCTATGACAGGGTTCGTACACAAGAGACGATACCATTTTCAAGGCCTTTTCAAGGCTTTTCAAGACCAACTCGAAGCCAATTTCAAGGCCGTTTTGAACATCAAATTGTTAAAAAAAATGTACCTTAAAATAAATTCATTCTTTTTGCTAGCTTTAATTGAATAAACATCCATTTAAAAGTTATTTATTCTGCCCCCATCGTGGGACAAGTTGCCTTTCCAATACCGCACTTACACGTGAATACGAACGAAGGTGCGTCGTATCGTTAACAGAAGATGAGCATTAGGACGACGAACTATTTTTTTTTTGTCTACTTATGAATTTAAGCGTAAATTAACGGTATTTCACCAAACATAGTACGCTAACAAAATTCAAGGCCATTTCAAGGCTTTTACTAAAAAAAAAATGCAAATTCTCAAGGCTTTTCGAGCCTTGAATTTTTGGTTTCGAAATTTAAGGCTTTTCAAGGAATTCAAGGCCGTGTACGAACCCTGCTATGAACCTTGACTAAGAAAAAAGAAAATAATATCCCTTGTTTGTTTCATTGATTTTATAATTTTTTTGTGTGAAAAATGTATACAGGCCCGTGAAAAAATACTTCCCAATCTGGATCGGGAGAGCGGAGATAGTCGTGCCCCGGAAGATCTGTTTATGAACGTCAATACGTTCTGCGAAGCTTTTCCTTTCCACGTTGTTTTCGACAGCCAGTTCGTCATCACCCAAGTTGGCTATTCTCTACGCCGCCTCTTGCGTCACGTCTGGACGGCTGGCGAAAAAGACTTTCGTCGAATCTTCAAATTCACTCGTCCGGTGGTGGAGTCCACTTTCGAGGCCATCGTCGACCACCAGAACGCCACTTTTGTCGCTCAGACTCTTCCCGGAATCCTCAAACCGAAGGATGACACCATCTTTCTCAAACTAAAGGTTTGTTTTTTATTTTTATTTTTTATTTACGACGCTTTCGTCTTGTAAAGGTTGGTTTCACTTTCAGGGTTGCAGTAAACGCGTGTACTGTGTCAAACTTCATAGCAATGGCCCAAGTTAGAACGTTGAATCATATAAAAATGTGCGTACATAAGTTACAACATTAAAAACGCGTGGCACAACACACAGGACGAGATAAAAACACACTGGCAACTGATATTTCGGGACATAATGCCAGTGGTCCCATTATCAAAGGAAAAAAAAATGTGTGTGAAGCCTGCAGAACTGAGAACAGGAATGAGGGAAACAGGAAGCAGTAGGAACCAGGGCATTTTTTTTTTTTTGAAAATGTGACTGAAGGTCCACTTTCACAAAAGGGAACGACTTTAATAATGGCACCATTATGTTAATGGCTTAACTATTAAAATAAAATAAAAAAATCAATGTATGTGCAGTGGTGTAAGTGGGGTTTTGTACTGAGGGGGTAACACTAGTCATTTAGCCAAATTGTGTGTAGGTAGAAACCAATAAGAGCTAAGGGGTCTGGGGGAGCGCTGTAAGCTGCCTGTAAGCTCCCTGTAAAGTGCCGTTGAAAACATTTTTACAAAATCAGTTTTGGTGACTACATTATACGCATAAAAAAGTTTGTAATGTAAATCTTTCAGTTTTTCACACTAGGTACTTATTTTTTATAAATAAAATATGCCTTCAGGATAGTCAAGGTTTTTTTCAGCTGCGCAAAAAGTAACAATTTGCCGAAACCAAATAAGCCTTCAAAACCAAACCTCAACGTGCCCTTTTATACAAGTTGCCCCTGTCCTCTCGGTGGTCTATGCACGATACTGGATTTTACCTACCATGAAGATTCGTTGTGAACTGGACTGAATGTGAATTCATTATCCATATCCCCAAAATTTGTAGTTAGCAAGAAAACATTCTTATGAAAGTATTAATGTATTAAACTTGACATTTTATTTCTTTTTTAGGGTAGACCTTCTGTGGGTCCAATTGAGTTTAACTGGAGGTCCAGTTTAGGTGGCTGCAGGTCCATTTGGACCCCTAGTTAGCATGTAAAAAAATGCTTTGGTAGGAACCAGGCAAACAGGAAGTGGACATCAGGATTGAGGCAAACAGGAAATGGGGCAAAAAACACCAGAAGAAAAAAATAAATAAAAAAATACAAAAGGAAAAGAGTGTTTTAGTTTTAAAAAGTAAACTAAGAGGGATGTTTTGTGATCTGAAGGAAAGCCCGCTTACGTAATTTATTATAAATCCCTGTTAAGTTTGTTGCCGTTTTTGTCTCCCTGCTTGGTTTCGCGTACGGTGTATTTGGTGTCACGTTCGAGTGGGAATCCATCGTATTCAGCAAAATGAGTACTCGATAAACTCATCGGCTGGTAAAAATCACGTCTTGGGTGAGGGGGGGGGGGCGCGGGAGGGACATCGGAAAATAATTGTTCGGTGAGCCCTTCTGATGTTAATTGTGCTCGAGAAGTCTGTAATTATCTTGTTTTTGTCAGCTGGTGTTAAAAACAATCGGCTGCAGCGACTACCTAGTCGCAGCCGTTCTTCACCACTTTCGAAAATGTTGAGGCGCACACCTGTATCACGCAGTGCAACGGCGCTCTCTATTATGTAATCTAAAAGTAGAAATCATCACAATTTTCGGTTCAAATGTGTTGGCTTTAAGACCTGGTTCAAGATTTTAGGAGTTAATGTCACCTTTTAGGCCTGATTTTTACCTGCCATTTTAATTTCGTAACGTAGCCGCTAACGGAGAGTTGGGTTCGAGGGTAGACTTATTCATTTATACAACACGGTGCGGAGTTTTGACGTTGCCGTGGCAAGGTGATTTAAGGCCTACTTTTTAGCTTTCAGGCCTAATTTGTTTTACCTGCCGTTTGAATTTTGTTAGTAGCAGCTAACCGGAAGAATTTGGTTCGAGAGTAGGCCTATTTATCCATGTAGCAGCAACACGGTGTCGAGGTTATTTTAAATGAAGCTACTGTGTGGTCGTTAACGAAATCCTTTCGTTTTTAACTGCTACGTGTTTTCCTGTATGGTTAAATGCGATAATCAACTGTTTTTATTACATTGAGTTACGTCGAGAAAGTCTATTAAGTGACACGACGTAGTATTGTGTATAACTCTATGGTGGAGCCAGTAACTGGGTTAGCTGCAAGGAGCACTGGAGGGAGAAAGGAAGATCGTCTTATTGAAGCCAATGCTATTAGACTGGATTTCTTAAGCCTATAACGCGCGATTTTTGTTGTTGGAGAAAACAACGTTCTTTTAAGCCTAAGAAACCCGCTCTCAAAGCACTGTCTTGACTAGAAGTGCCGTTGTTTTCCGTTACATTTTAATCTAGTGCACCTTGTAGCTATTACCTCCAAATGGTGTCTCGTAGCCAATATGACGTCGCTTGACGCTGCTCTATAAGTAAGCAACGATGTTTCGATTTGCTGTGATTTTAAGCCGATTTTTGTTCGCTGTATGTATTGGTGAAAATCGCTTGTCTGTGTCTGGTACCGTTCACGGACAGACGGACTGAAAAAGTCGTTGCAATAGTCTTCTCAATAGTTTCGGCCGTACAGAAGACTAAAACCACATATGATGTTGTCATTTTTTTGTTTCATTTGAAAATGAATAATTATTACATAATTATCAGATAAATTTATTCACCTTGGTCCCTCCATCTTGTTTTTATTTCAACCCTTGGTATTCCCGTTGCAAACACCTCTTCAGCCTAAATGTAGATAATTTTCCTCAAGCACTTGTTGCGTTTCCAAGCTGATAAAAACACCTCGAGCAAGCATTCAGTATTTCTGGTTCGGAATGGAATTCGTAACTGTATGGAAACAAAGAAGTAAGTTGCCTTCCCTCCTTGAATATATTTGTAACCTTTAAGTCACCAGTGAGAAAGATTGAACAGCTTCTGAGCTCAGCTGAAGCCTGTTTACAGGGTCCGCCCCGGTAGTACAGTGGTTAGAGCGCCCGGGTTAGGCTGTTATCTTTTCTTTCTTTCCGATCAGTGTATATATCTTGCGTTCTGACAAGGCGAGTCCGGTTTTGAGTTTGTTAAGGCTAATTTTTAATGCAGGCTGTTTGCTTTGTCTATATTTGTGTGATAAGGCCTATATTTGAGTAGTTAGGCCCTATAATCTGTGTTAGCTATATTTTCTAATGTTTAGGTGCCCAAGAAGTAATTTTTCCCTAGCGTACGGAGTAATCAGAAATTCACAAGTGGAACCCCTGAAGCCCTCTACGTGTGACTGGCTGAACTATTAATTTTGTTCCTAGTATGTTTACGTAGCTATTACCATGGCAACGACGCCATGGCATTGTAAATCGGAAAACACGATGTTTGCGTAAACGTGACCTTTAAGCGATTAGCTTTCATTAGCTGTTAGGGTGACCAGAATTAACCCGGTTCATCTATATGAGCATTAGTTTGTTTCAGGGGGTGTAAGGCTAAAAAATGTTTTTAAAAAAAAAAGGAAAAAAACCTCAAGCCAGGAGGGAAAAATCACACACATCTGACTTTCTTGCATTGTTTTAAGTTTATTTCTGCCCGGACCCGGATGTGACAAAAGCAAATAAAACAGGTAAGGTTGAGGGAAAGTCGGAGGTGGGGGGGGGCGGCGCCCAGCGGGTGAGGAACATCATGGAACAAACATCCTGCTGCTCGTTAGTAATAACGAGGTTAAATCGACGCGATAATTTTTTGTTGTTCATGAGTATTGATTTTTCCCTAAGCAAAGCTGGTAGATGGTGAAACGTTCTTGACGCGTCCGGTAGATGGGGTTGTATGTCCCGAGACGCGGTATCTGATAAGCAGGATTTTCGATTTTCGTTATTTCAGAATTTGGATCAAAGTCAAGACATGATTTTTTCAAGGGAAATTTGGTTTTCAGAAAGTTGGAAGAACAGGAGTGAAATCGAGGATTATAATTGTATTGGCACAGACGACCACCCAGAGTGGCCAAGAGTGACCAAGAGTGACCCTTCCCCACTTTTTGGACTTTTTTTCTCTTTAGGTTGATAAAATTGGGAAGAAAAACTATTAAAACAAAGGCAAAAACTGATAAACATATGCTTTTCGAGGATATTAATACTGAATCGAGGGTTGAAAAATAGGGTCTGCCCTTCGTTCCGATGGTGTTTCCATCCACCCCCTTCCTCCACTAGTGGCGTAGATAACTTGGTGTGTGTCCCCCTGCGAAAGTTCAAAGTGCGCCCCCCCCCCACCCAAAAAAAAAAATGTAACAAAAAATCTTTATCACTAAATTTTGCCCAACTGCGAAACTAATCTAATACCTACAGACACATATCCCAGGAATGCTGGCCGGTGTGAAAAAATGTGAAAAATGTTAAAATTTGCTAGTGGCAAAATAACATGTGAAAAATGTAAAAAATGTGAAAAATACGAGTGTTGGTGCGAAAAAAAAGGCAAAACGCACAAACGAATTAAAAACAATCAAATTATCCGCCCTAATTTTGGGCGTGGAATGAGGTAGGCATGCCTGTGGTTAGAACATACAAAAGAAAATTGGTTGGTTTACGGGCGGAGTCGCTCTAAATTTGCTTTCGCTCTCTTGAGTGAATTACAAGGGAATTACAATGGTTACTGGAAAAGAAAAATTGTTATTAAAGAAATGTGAAACTGGTGATATATGAAAAGGAAGAAATAGTGAGACGAAAATGAGGTAGGTACGTGAAAAATATGAAAAAATTTTAAAGTGGGAATGTGAAAAAATGTGAAAAAAGCTGGTACTCCAGGCAGCATCCCTGATATCCTCTTTAGCTTCCAAATTTCTTTACGTGCAGTTTTTTTTCTTGATTATTCTTCAGCAAATTATTCATCAATTAGATCCTCAACATCCATTTTTTTTGGTACGGCTGCCTTCAATGCTTAGGAGAGATAATCTACTTAACCTGTCCTGCAGCAAGTTGATTATTAGGTAATTTGACGGATGTGACGATTTTGTTACGCAGCGGTTTCCGTTTTCATCTATTAAAAGAAAAATTAATTAAAAATAACGTTAATGCGACGCGACGGCAACCAGCAACGCTCTGCGCCTCCTCCCTCCCCCTTTCCCCGCCTCCCACCCCTGCGGTGCGGAGGCTCACACTACTTCACTGCCTCTCCACGTCCCCCCCCCTTCCTTTGAAATTCTCCACGAACAAGCAAGCAAGCACATAAAAGTATTGACGAATAAGCAATTCTGGAAGATCTCTGATTTCGAGAGGAAGCTTGAAAGGGCTCGCACGTAAATTTTTAGAGCCGAAATTATTGCTTAGAACCAGTGCCCCCAACATACAAATGGACGTCTGCGTCAATACATTTCCTAAAATTGGTTTGTTTGGAAGCGCACACCTAGCTGCTATACGAGATGGCAACCATTCGGCTCTTTTAAAATTATTTTGAAGTCGGAATTCAACTGCACGGTCTATTCCCCAACTAGCGTGAGGGATAACAGTTAGGAGGTAAGCCTTGCCTCTGAGGGAGATTTGAGGGGTTAATGAATCTGGTGATATCACTTCGGAGGGGAGGGAAGACCATTTACGTCACAGTCCCGGGGTAAACTTTACCTCGGATTTAACAACCTCGAGAGGAAAACAGTTGGTGATAACAGTTAAGACTAAGAGGTAGCCCATTTCGAAGGATAAACGGGCGTAAATTTACCTACAACTCCGGGGAACATGAGCCACATTTACCCCTTCCAAGACCTTGGGGGTAACGTGAGAGGCAAGCGGCAAAAAGCTACTCCGCATGACACGAATGCACTGCAGCACAATGAAGGCAGGCTGTGCCTTGCGTGCGTGATGATTCCACACAAACATGGGATCAGAACTCTTCGCATACCTATCTGTCATTCCTCCGTTGGCACGCCACACAAAACATTGGTAATATTAGTAGGGTTTGCCCTCAACCTCCCACGTTAAAGTCCTTCAATATTTTTCACTCAAATTTAGTACATAAGCTTTGTTGGACTTGGAGAACATGTGTCCGAACATTAATAAATTTTCAATTTGACACATCGGAGATCTGGACATGAGCTGGGATCGTGTGATTTTCATTACTGGCTTCTTGTTCTTGGCATGACACGTTTCTTCTACACTCTCCACAGATCAAACTATTTGTCCTATAAAGCTGGTTCTTAGCTCATTTTACAGGTTTTGCTCTTTAGATGTCTCCTTTCCAAAGGCCTTTTGTAATTTTGTAATTAGGCAACTATTTCAGGGGTTAGGGAGAGAAAGAAAATTTATTGGGGTCACAGCCCGTAGCTATACATGCCCACTCTAAACGAAACAACTACTACATTGTGACATCAAACCAAGCAACCATAGACAACCATAGGGAGCTCTAAACGGCCAGACCGATTGTTTTAAATATTGTTTTTATGCAACAATGCCAATCAACAAACGCCAGCTGAAAGACCTAGACTAAAGATTAAAGAGTGTGTTTCCATTGGTTTGTGCAAACCGTAATTGATAAAGATAAGAAACATTAAAACAAGCTAATCTAAACTGCATGGTACGCCAAAGTAGCACGAATTAGAAAACAAAAACGAATTCGTTTGATGCTTAAGGTAAGGTTTAACTGATCCAAAGTCAAAACAGCCAAGTAATACAAATAAACATTCCTGTAAGGTTTCAGATACTGCAGCGTTGTGGGGTAGTAACCTCGGAGGTAGACTACCTCAGAGGTAGATTTAACTCGTGACTGTTATCCAAGGCGACAAATTTCGTCGAGGAAGATGCAGAAGAAGCCTTTGGTGAAACTTTTGCTTTGAAGACGATACGGGACGACGATGATCAAAGACTGCCGGAGATTAATTTACCCTACCCAATCATATTCAACCAAGTACTCAGGTGGTCTTTTCTGAAAGCTCTGTAGTAAGAGCAATTAATAATCTAAAACCAACCAGTCTCGTGGTCCGGACGGTTATTTGGCCTTTATTCTGAGGCAGGGGAAATGATCTACCACCCTGTCCAGAATATCCACTCTCTCGTTCTCCCAGCAAAAACATCCACTCATCTGGAATAAGGTGAATGTTATTCCACTTTTGAAAAAGGGTTCTCCACCGAACACACACAATTACCGCCGCATTGCTCTTACATGTGTGTGCTGAAAGATCATGGAGTCGATTATTCTTGACAAAAGTCTGCAGATTTTTTTTATAAACACTCGGTTATTATACCAGACTAGTTTGGCCTCGTTCCCACTCGTTCGGCAATCCATCTGTTACTATTGGTACAGGACCACGGACAAGCGCATGTGACATCGGCGTGTCGTCCGTGGTTATTTTCTTTGATTTTAAAAGAACCTTGCGGGATCGAAGGAAATCTTAAATATACTGGCTGGTTGCCTTTTTAAGGGACGCACACATAGGGTGATGATGGAGAATTCTCACTCACCTTAGAAGAATCTGGGTACGCCAGAGATCAGTGATTGGAACTGTACTTTTTTAGTATAAATAAACGACCTTAATATTGGAAACACGGGCACATGCGGGTTTAAGTTTGCGGATGATTTAAAGGTTCGGGTTGAAAATACGACTTGTATCCTTCGCAGGAACTGGAGGCTCAAATCCTAGGATCGGCTACTTGGTCTCAACAGTGGCAGCCAACAGTGGAAACCTCTCTAATCCAAAATGTTCCTTTTTTCACGTGGGAAATAAAAACTTTTACCCACAGTATTTTCTCGACCACGAGCCCTTACATCAGGAGAAAGAAGTCAAAGATTTGGGAATCTGGTTCATCCAGGATCTTACATCGTCTGTTCATTGCCAATAGGTCGTAACCACGACGGTTCGTCACTTCATGATTGCGAACAGGTGTTTTACGTTTGGAAGCGTTGCTACTAAAGTCTTGTTATTTAAGGTGTTCGTGCACCCAGTTTTGGAATATGCAACCCCTGTCTGGTCTCCATACTTGGCCACGGATACCTTGTGAAAATGGTCCAACGGCGCTTGTCAAAAAATCATCCTGCATTTAGAGAACTTAGGTACCATGATCGGCTTCGGAATCTTGGCCCTAAGTTGCTAGAACTCCGCCGCATCAAGGCTGATCTTATACTCTCGTATAAGATTTTATACAATCTTCTGCTGTCGACCTACCATTTTTTGATCGTGCACAGCACAATTATTGTACTCGAGGACATGATTGGAAACTAATTGTTCCTCACGCGCGTCTCGACTGTTGCTTGCATTTCTTTTCGATCCGTGTGGTTCCTATTTGGAACGTCCTTGATGTTAACACTGTGTCTGCCCAGTCGATCATGTGTTTCCGTGGGCTATTCAAAAATGAAGATCTTAGTATGTGTTTCTTAGGGGCCCACAAACCTGAGTTCCCAAAGCAGGAAAATTGCATGAAGAAAATACGTGCTTCCCTAATTTGTCGGAACAGTGGCTCACAACCCTTCCGCACCCTTTCACTCTAGTGGCGGTATAAACTGAAATTTATTATACGTGCACCATTACATTAGAAATGTATCTTCAGAATTGACGTATGCCTGCTGTATCTGATGTTATTTGCCCTGAGACCAGACTTGTGTAAACAGTTTCACCTTGTACAAAAAAATAGTCATCCTCTTTCATAGATGTATTCTTCTGCCCCACCGCACGACAATTGAAAAGCTTATTAAAGTGCTAACCACTGTGCAACAGTAGTCACATGGTGAAACATTTTGTAGTGAAGGTTGGTCTTGGATGATCGTTGATGCTGTAAGGGCGTACAGATCCACGATCCGCGATCCACGGAAAAAAAAGACAGTGAAGGTTCGTGCAAGACGTATTCGTTCATTCCCCAACTCATTCCGAATTTTTTCCCCCGTTGGGTTTTCTCCCTTCAAAAACGGACAGATTTTCTCGTTAAAACCTATACCCCTTCCACACTGGGAAAAAAGTCAGGACCCGGCCGGAGCGTGCCCCAGACCCAAGGCTGATCTTTCCACACTCGACTCCGACTTGGGTCCGGACCCGACCCCGACCTTCAAATCCTGCTTGAGGTCGGGACCCGTGTTTCAGTGTGGAAAGGGTCGAAGTGCGGGCCCGCGCTTTAGGGAAACGTTTTGACTCTTGGAGCGCTGATAAGCAATAGCGAGATAGAGGGAAAGCAGGAGGAGGGGATGGGAGAGGCAGGGGAGAAATCTACAACGATGGTGCCGAAAATGTTGTAGCGAGAGAAAGATTAAATAAAGTCTGGATCTTGGACGCGATGTTGGAGTTCAGTGTGGAAAGGCATAAGGATGGTAAGATGTCGGGTTTTGCCTGTGGGCACAAGCCGGGGCCTGGGTCCCGAACACCGCATTCGGGGTCAAGTAGAAACGGCTCTAGACATTTTCAATCCTATTGTATCTCCCCAGGCACTTTACACAATTCAAAAAAAAATACAGAGCAATTCGTTTATTATCGTTGTTTCCCCTTTCCAATCATTTTACCCGAATTTACAGAAAAAAATCCAAAGCAAAAGTTATTAATTCGGTTGTTACCTGCTGTTCAAAATGCATTCAATCCAGTGGCGTAACGTACAAGTTAGCTATTGTGTGCGCGGCGGATCTTGAGTCCTGGAAGTATTTTACGAGCGACTACGTCTTCCTGGAGTGAGCGGCTTTAATCAACGGCCACCATTGTTTTTGTAACCATCTTGGATATCAACAAGGCACTCTGCTGCCAAAAACGTACAATCGATTATCTGTGTTCGTTCTACGGCGAACTCAAGATAGACCGCGCAAACTTTAGGTAAGCATTGCTTACGGGCCCCTGCAATTCGGGGGCCCGCCAGGCATCAAAATATGGACACGGACAACACCATTGAAATTTTTGCATTGAGAAAAGCATGCCGAAAGTATCGCCTTAGAGCCTCAAATCTCATGTTTAAAGTGCAATAAAGTATAAGCAAGTCCAAGTGTAATAACGTAGCTACTAAGCAAAGCTTATAATAATTCGCCAGTTAAATAGGCAAAAAAATACCATACAGACATATTTTTTAAATAACTTTTTTCAAACATTGTTTGTTTGCATTACGAAGTAATTTTTTGGGGGGCTGAAAAGTTGTTGGTTGTTCGGGTAAAGTTAACCAAACAATGTACAGTATGTGTATCATTTGGACCAAGACAGTCGAAAAGGTCAAAGATTTTTTTTGTGAGGGGAGCGGGGGCAACAAATGGGGGAGGGCCCAGCCATAAATTTTGCCTATGGGCCCAGAGACACTTTGTTATGCCACTGATTCAATCGCAAAGTTTTGTTTTGTTTAGGAAAGACCGTTTTTTAAGATAACAATATAGCGAGGATGTGTTGTCAGCAAGGAGTTAAACGGAATTGCAACAAGTAAAAACTGCAGAAAGTTGAACTATAGAAACGTGACCTAATTCGAAGAAAGCCGACTTAAAAAAAAAGCTGAGCTATGCGAATAGCAACTTAACTCTTAAAACAGAATATTCTTTTATAGTCTCCGCGGCCTATCTTGAGTTCTCCGCAGAACGAACACAGATAATCGATTGCACGTTTTCAGTAGCAGAGTGCCTTGTTGATATCCAAGATGGTTACAAAAACAATGGCGGCCATCGATTAAAGCCATCCGCTCCAGGAAAACGTAGCCGCTCATAATATACTTGCAGGACTCAAGATACACCGCGAACACAATATAAACAATTCTTATATCACACCGCTCTTCTTCTCTTCCCTCCCTCTAAACCCACTCCCTGAAGGAGCAAAAAAAAAACAAACGAACAAACTAAACATTCGCCTTTGTTCACAAGCTATTCGCATTAATTAAATTAGTCTTTCGCAATTCCATTGTGCACGAGGATAGGAACGGAAGGCGACAATAGATGTTCACTGAACTTTGTCCACGAACATCAATATCTGCCTTCTGCTTGACTTGTCCTATTATTCTTTGTCTTTCAGGGACAAATGATGCCAGTCCCAGAGTCGGCCTCCATGCTATTCATTTGTTCGCCGAGGGTCTCGGGTCCCGATGAGATGCAGACCCAGGGTCTTTTCCTTAGCGACTTTCGCGTTCACGATTTCACGCGTGACCTGGTGCTCATGAGGAATGCCCACCGGGGAGAGAGGGAGCTGATGCAAAGACTGGAGGAAACCACCAATCAACTCAAGATCGCCGACGCTCAGCTTCTGGCAGACAAGAAAAGAACCGAAGACCTGCTGCATTCGATTCTCCCCTCCAAGGTGAGTTGACCTTGCCGATAACGCCACAGTTGTTGGCCTTGCTGATAGCGCCACAAGTACCGGCGTCGCGGATTGTGGATTTCTATCTGCAGGTAAAATGGTTTAAATACTCCTGGGGATCCACTGCAATACTTACAGCTTTATACGGTGGTTATCTCTTTTTTTTTTTTGGCTTTCGTTCTCTTTTATTTTACTTTCATTCTTATTTGTATTGCGCAGAGCATAACAATGAACGAAAGCCCAAAAAAAAAAAAAAAGAGGACGCAACCAAAGTAAAAAAAAAATGTATTTCACTTGTCGAGCTGGTCGTGCACATTGTCACGTCACTGGTCACACACTGCATGTCATTTTATGACATCTACTTTAAAATTGAACTTGTGGTGCATGACGCTTATCAAAGGTTTTCAAAGGAACTTAATTTGAGGCCCCATTGACACACAATAGATGGATTTGACCACATCAGTGCTTCCAACACAACCCGTGCTTTGAACGGATTTCAGCAAGGAAGTAACATTATTAACCAATGAAAATCATTTCATGCAATGATGCTTGAGCACACCAGTTTTTAAAACGGTGCATCATTTGAGTCACAGGATGCGCTGATTGATTGAGCGAAGCGAGCGAAGATCAGCGTTAGTTACCCAGTGTGCGCAAAAACTTGAATGAAGAAACTTAATTCGGTGAAACATGGACATACACATGGGCGATCAAACTATACCAGTGCTGGAAACGGTGCATCCAACACTAGTCGTGCGTAGTATGAGCTTCCTCCAGTAAATAATAAAAGCAGTAACTATAGTGTCCGCGGCCTATCTTGAGTTCGCTGCAGAAGGAACACAGATAATCGATTGTACGTTTTCAGTACCAGAGTGCCTTGCTGATATCCAAGATGGTTACAAAAACAATGGCGGCCGTCGATAAAGCCGCCTCCTCCAGGAAGACGTAGCCGCTCATAAAATACTTGCAGGATTCAAGATATGCCGCGCGCACAATAAGTACTGCAATATAATAAAATAAACTGTAAATCGCAACGTTTCGCCCTTAATCTAAACCATTATCAAAAGAAGCACGAAACAATTAAATATTTTAAAACCGCACTACCATATGTCAAGGAATTATAAACACCCATGTCACTCAGACTAAAAGCAAATTAACATACACGTTTAGAATTAACGGACTACTACTGCTCTCCAGAGACGTCGGAAAATCGGAATGGTGAAAATAAAAAGTGTGCCAACTTTAACCGAATTTTGCCAAAATTTTCCGAATTAAAATTTGCTTCTCCTCCATTATGGCCTGCCTCTCTTTACGTTTTGTTCCTTATTTTTTTAATATTAAAAAAAAAGGTGCGTGTTACGCCCCTACCACCTGTTTGGAGGGGGGGGGGGCAACAAAGTTAAAGATGAGGTCTACCACATTCAGCTAGGGGTGTGGGGGAGTGTTGTGAACTCACCCAGCAGGCTCCGGTGAAAGAACCGCACTTTGGAAGACCCAATTTCTCAAAGTGCGGCTCTCCATTTTATTTTGCGAGACACGAAACATTGGGAGGAAAGAATTACGTATCTTATATTTAAAGCCTAATTTAGGATTTTTCGGTTAAACTACGAGGAAACAGTTGTACGCCCAGAAATTTGTTGGGGGGGGGGGGCGAAGGCAAATCAGTTTAAACGAGATCCTACCAAATATTTGGTAGGAGCTTGGCGACACGTATGCTTTTCTCAGTATTTTCATATTACTCGTTATGACTAGCCAATTTTTCTTTATTGCTGTAATTCGTATTAGTGTTAGCAACATTTAAAAAGTAATTATGTAGCCTATTGGGTAGAATCATGGTATATTTTAAAGTATTGCCAATTCTTAGCTTACCAATACTACGAATAAGCTGAGTTGCACTTCAAACATCATAGGGGTGTTTCAATATTTAAATTACAAAATCCAATTTTCTTGGCATTTCTGAAGCGTATCCAAACCTTCATTTGCTGTGATTTTAATTTGTCTGTGCAGGAGTGATAATTTCTTTTAGATGGTCCTGGCCGTCTTAGAAAATAAGAATAATTAAGGCTGTACCGAAATATTTATTCCTGCCGAGCCGAGCGCTCAACAAATGCCTGGTACACCGAGCATAATCGAGCCGATCAGTGATGCCGAGCAGAACCGAGCACCTTTTATTATCACAGGGTGCTACCGGGAGCGCCAGTTTTTTTCATTTTCTCCACATTCCAACTTTTATTTTTTTTTTCCACATTTTCACGTACCGCTTTTCATTTTTTTCACATACCTACTTTTCATTTTTGTATCACCATGTGCACGTTATGCCTAAAAAAGACCCTTCCGTTACAATGCACTGCTGCGGTTACCAAGCGAATGTCCGAAAAAGCATAAAAAAAAGCAGTTAATCTGCACGAATTACCTGCAAATTAAGTTAATATATTGAATTCTGTGGTAGTCCTTCAACCTTCGTGCAGCAGGAACCCATGCATAGATCACAATCATAGACTGGAATCCTGAAAAATGAAGCTCGCGATCAAGGTTCAGTGGTCACAGAATTGCGTGTCAAGACTATGAGCCGCGCTGCTCGTCTCGGTTAAATAGACGCAATTGCTCGGTATGCCGGGATTGCCGATCATGCTCTGCTCTGCGAGAATCGGCTCGGTATCGGTAGAGCCTTAATAATGATGATAATGCGTTTGTTGCAAACGCAATCGGAATGGCAAGGACCTGGTGGTCACTAAGTTTTCACCCGTCTCATTGTAGAAACTTACCGGTCACCAGTACTTGTAGTTATTGGGAGAGTAACAAAGATTTTCGTCAAACGAAAGTTGTTTGGGTAAAATTTTTTGTTAAAAGTCCATGGATCACAGTTTTTGGCGGAACTCTTGGGGTCTTCATTGTTATTGTATAGCGTTTATTTCTATAGTCTGTTCCACATTATGTTTACAGGAAACTAACTGTATACGAAGCAACGTTTCCTTACACTAACGAGTGCAAAAACATGTAAATATCCCACTCGAAGACTAACAGTAACTGTATAGAGTCTACAAGTTTGATATCCACATATTTTTTTGTACTCGTAGTGAAAGGAAACGTGGGTCATACAGTCAGTTTCCTTCAAACATAATGTGGAACAGACTACAGAGCAGTGACATTTGCCGCCATATTGGCACCAGATTGGCACCAGTATGGGTTTTGGAGGGCATAACTACAAGGTGCACTACATAAAAATGGAGGGAAAAACAATGGTAGAGCGGATTTCTTAGGCTTAAAATAACCTTGTTTTCTTCAACAACAAAAATCGTGCGTTTTAGGTCTAAGAAATCACTCTTCACAGCATCGGCTTCAGTATGACGCCCTTCTGTTTCTCTCTGCAGTGCCCCTTGCAGCTAACCCATTAAGGCTCCACCATAGAGTTATATACAATAATACTACGTCGTGTCACTGCTCTATAGTTCGCATGTTAATAGAACTTGTTTTGACTTGTTAGGTCAGTTTCGTAGAAGAGCACAAGCTTTAAAAACTCGGCAGTCTCAGGTTTCTTAAGGATGTTTCCTGAAGGTAAAATAAAAAAAAAAAAAAAAAAATACAAGCAATAATACTACTTTGATTTAAAAATCTGTTATTCCAGTGACTTAAGATATCGTCATTAAAGGATGTGAAAATCGATCGTCGATAGAGCTCCTCTGCTGATTCCGCTGGAGTATTTGCTCGAAAGGTTTGTTACGAAGCATTTCTTGGTCGTGATAATTGCATTACCATCATTTCAGGTTTTTTTTTGTCAACCAGCTCACAGATTTCATTCCTTGTTAACTCATTCGTCAGTGATATGCTCAAGGGCAGAAACGAGGTCGCAGTTAAGAGTTTGTAGTGATTTACTCTAGAGGCAAAAGCTTAAGAGAGAAAAAAAACAACTTCTGTGCTGTGTAGAGAGATGTGAGGAAGCTAGTCTGAAGAATAGTTCTTTCGCATTATGGCAGGCATTGAAGCTTCCTTGTCATTCCACGTACTTATCTCCATTCCACGTTCTTATCTCCTTGTCATTCCACGTCCTTTTCTCCTTGTCATTCCACGTTCTTTTCTCCTTGTCATTCCACGTCCTTTTCTCCTTGTCATTCCACGTGCGTATCTCTATTCTACGCACTTATCTCCATTCCACGTACTTATCTCCTTGTCATTCCACGTACTTATCTCCATTCCACGTTCTTATTTCCTTGTCATTCCACGTGTGTTTCTCCATTCTACGTATTTATCTCCATTCAATGTACTTATCTCTGTTCCACGTACTTATCTCCTTGTAATTCCACGTACTTATATCCTTGTCATTCCACGTACTTATCTCCATTCCACGTACTTATCTCCTTGTCATTCCACGTCCTTTTCTCCTTGTCATGCCACGTGCGTATCTCTATTCTACGTATTTATCTCCATTCAATGTACTTATCTCCTTGTCATTTCACATACTTATCTCTAGGCCACGAGCTTAACGCCTTGTTGTCATTCCACGTACTTGTACACATGGTGCACAGGTTTAAGTAAGTCTACCATCACAGCTTCTTGATTAAGCTCGTCTTGTTGCTCTCCTTTCCTCCAAGCTTCCGTCGTCTCTCACCAAAGATGCCAGCTCTAATCCTAGAGAAGATCTATCTTTAACCTTATGCTACCTAGAATTATCACTCTCGAGGTAGTAGAAAATCTTTGGCGTTTATTGCAGAAATGGTTATTTTTTCCAGTTCACAGCAATTACAGCACTGTACAAAGATTAGCTCGAATATTTGCCACAGAGTGCGAACAGTTCAGAATGAAGGGCCGTAAATTCGTTTGGAAATGCAAAATAAAACCATTTGGTTTTGATGAGAATGTATAATTCAAAATTATAACTTCCCCATCTTGATCTACCGCCTATCCGCGACTTATCATACGAAGCATGCCGCTCAGTTCTAAGTGCTTGGGTGCCTCTGAAGTTTAATAGTTTGCCTCTGGCTACATCTATTAGAGATAGAAGACATCCCAAATTCCCACTTACACGCTTACGGAGCCGCCTTATTCGCGGATCTGTCTGAGAACAACATATGTCATACATGCTGACTTCCGTTTTGCTCTTGGCAAAGTCGAATTTATGCTTTCTTGACATGAATCCTGATTGGCTGGAAACAACACGAGCACGAGCTCCCATTGGTCGGCAAACAGCACAACCGTGAGCGCATTGGCTAAAAAAAAAAGGCTGTTTGGATCATTTATCGGTTTATCAAGCTCAGCCAAATCTCAACTACGTTGACAAAATAATTTAAATAATTACAAACGTGATGTATCAAAACGTTCCTGGCGTACAGGGATTCAATAGTATATCGTAAACCATTTTGTACTCCTAACCTTTAGGAAAACAACACTTACAACAGACATCAGCACTAGCATAGCCTCCAATACTAACAAGGCTACGAACAGCGCTACAAGTGAGTTAATCGAGGCATGTTAGCTTTATTCTGAATTTACCCGGTGCTCGGCCCACAACTGGCGACTGCCAGTTTGACACGAGCAAACAACTTGATAGCTGAAATTACAAGTTAACACCCAGGAAATAAAGTTTTATGTCCCCTCTCACAAAGAAATCCAAACAAGGTCTGAGCCTTTGAAGGGATTTCATGACTTAGCTTTAATACATACATTAACGCAGGACACGCGATGAAGATAGCTACGCCTCATCGTAACTTGAAAACCCCAAGTTAACAAACCAAGCCTTAGGCCATCTGGTAAGGTAAAATAGATAAAGCCTCAAGCCAAACTCGGTAGGTTAAAAGCACCCCCCCCCCCCAATTAAAACCGGTCTCCATCACATTAGCGATAGTTTTTTTTCTTTGAGACTGGAGTATGGTTCTGTATTTTCGTTTACACTTTGTAATTCTATGGTATTTCCAAGTTTAAGCAATGAGAAGAACAGCGAACTGCGAACATATGATGTTTTTTAAGTATTTCCCTCTATAATAATGGTCTGTACGCCATTAAACTTTCCACTCATTGCACATGCCCCATCATAACC
>JAHWFP010052004.1:408-22326 GCA_023313725.1 Lithobius niger | reverse complement strand
AGACGTGCAATTATTTCTTGCGCTGCTACCAACTGGCTGGTTTGGGTTAGTGGGTGCTATTTTTCTGGCTCGCATCAAAGGGTTAAGATTACATTAAAAAACAAGAGCCAAAAAGTGGATACATATGAAAAACGAGGAATTGCGGCCCGGCCCCGGGCGGTTGGTACCCCCCCTGCATTTGCTCCTTGCATAAAGAGTTTGTTCCGTACATATAGATCTGTTTATTAATTGTTTGAAGAACCCAACACTAACCTTTCTTCTGACCATTCGACTGTAGGATCGTCCATTTTATTGATTAATACCACCATATGCTTTACTCCAGCTGTTTTGGCAAGCATGGCGTGCTCCCTCGTTTGGCCACCTTTTTCAAAGCCCGTTTCAAATTCTCCTTTGCGTGCTGATATAACCTACACAAACAAGAGAAAAAAAGAAAAAACGGTTATGTTGAATCAACAAACGGGAAGCAATAAAAATCGAGAGGTTACATTTAACACCGACACCACTTTCAGTTAAGTATGAACAGTTAGTCATCAATTAACAAGTCAGTTCAAAGTGAAGAATACTTGGTGAACATCATTAAGTGTGTCAAGGAAAATAAATAAACCAGCTGCTGAGTCTTTAGCAACCACAGTATAATATTAGTCGGGGGAACAAAAAAAAAAAAGAGCCCAAATCCACACCTCCAGCAAAATGAACTGGCAACAGCAGTCATGGGCCTATTTCCTGCCGACTCGAGAACAGCAAGCGCAATTGTTTTTGTTGGTAGTACGTTTTATTATTTACGTGCTTGGAATAAGAAAAAAGTAGGAACCGCAATGGTGAAAGTTGCTAAGGATTCAGTCAAATTAACCTAAATAAAGAATTGTAGCAAGTGTTTTTTCTACCACTTATTTTAAATGGGAACTGCCTTAATCAACCATGCTTATCAGAAGTATATCGGCGATTGGTGCTATATCATTAGTCGCCAATTAATCCTTCCCTATAAGAATCCCATAAGAATGTCTAGCCTATATGACTAACATTTAAAAAAAAACAATACAATAACCATTTGCCTTATAAAAAAAGTTGAGGTAGCGGGTGGCTTCTTATTTTATTATTTATTGCACTTCTGGGTAAAAAACGTTTATTACATTTAAAGTTTTCAGAACAAGAGTCCACTCATTACTTTAATGCGCTTTATTTTTGGAGGGTTAAAGAAAGATGATTTGAAAAAGACTGGGGGTAGGTACCAATTTGAGACCGTGGTAAGCAGCAGTGTTCTAAAGCTCGAAAAATAATTCGACATGGTGTAGTGTATTTCAAAGTCAAAAATCAATTAATTTTGGGCAATAAAGTTAAAAAAAATCACCTTATATTACGCTTATTTTCACAATCAAATGAAATAACAAAATTTCAGCAAATTTTCGATCGTCAGCAGTCCTGGAGGTGTAGTGGCTTGGGGGCAACCCTCTCCAATGTTGGTCGCCACTCGCCATTTGGCGACTTGGAATTTAACCTTACTCGCGAAAACGGCAACTAGCAATTGAGAATGCTACTCAGGGAACCGTACAAGTTAAGAGACGAACAGTTTGCGACGTTATGTTCAGATTTGTAATGGCTATATAACAGCTTTTTCTGCATTAATACTAGTGTTGAAGAAAATTGTACACTTTCATAAATGGAGAAACCACGCATCGTGCTAAAATGTATTTGGTGTGTGGCGAGTAGATTTTATGAAATGGTGAGTGCTTTTTAAGGTATCCTGGCCAAGTGGCGACTGCTACTTGATTGACTTTCGAGAGGGCTGCTCAGGCGACTATCATCTTCAGGCTCCACAACAACACAGTTCATAACTTCGTAACGACAAACGGTCGTTACGAAGTAGTGAACTGTGTTGTTGTGGAGCCTGAAGAAGATAGTCACCTGAACCATTACACCTCCAGGACTGCTGACTATCGAAAATTTGCGGAAATTTTGTTATTTCGTGTGATTGTGAAAATAAGCGTGATGTAAGGCCATGGAAACAAAATGTTTTGGTTCTCGGGCATTTTTTACAAGCCCAAGAAGTCACCCGGTGACCAGGCTTTTATTTTTATTTCGGTTTGAAACGAAGTAACCTAGCATCTCAAATTGGTTTTTTTTTTGTTCAGATTGTTGTAGTAAATTTCTAAACTATTTCACACTACAGTACAACTAAACCTAATGTGTGCTGGATAAAGTATGTGCAAGAAAGCTCATTTCTCTCAAAAACATTTCTTAAGTAACCTTTTGCGGGTCACTTTTTTTTATTTAAAAAAAAAAAGTCACCCGTCAGGGCCTGAGAACCAATAATTTTTTTTTCGCGGCCTAAGGTGATTTTTCAACTTTAAAAATGAATTTTCACAGTAGACCATGTGACATTTTCAAATTAGGACAATATTGTAAAAAAACAAAACGTACTGGTATCAATACAGCAAAAATATCACAATCCAATAACTGGGAGGAAAAAAGGTTTGCCACGGTGGTTTAGGAAATTCCAATTTGTTAATCCGCATACTGCATGATATATGCTATTTGTACGGCAAAGTGAACTACTGCTTAGGTATGAAATAAGATTTTCTTTTTGCAAATTTGAACTTCAAAAATGGTTTGTGCTTTACATTTGACGCGTCATCATTTACGGTATAACGGCAAACTCAAAAGCGAGTGACTGCGTTCACCAAAAAGAACAGGAATCGCATTAGCTTTGCAAACAATGGTGGCCCGAACTTGAGACTTCGACTACATAAATGGCGTATGAAAACCAAAGAACAGGTTCCGTCGAGGGAAGATTTCTGCTGGGTGAAAATTTGAGGAAATTTCCTATTTTCCTGGTTTCTGCACTGTTCTGGAGAACGACTACAAAGTTATAGATAAATAATTTACCAGAACAGCAAGGTCAGCTTGTGAAGTGCCTCCAATCATGTTGGGTACAAAGCTTCGATGGCCAGGGGCATCTAATATAGTAAAATGCTTCTTATCTGTCTCGAAATAAGCTCTTCCAACTTCAACCGTTTTGCCTTTGTCTCGCTCCTCTTGGTTGGTATCCAAGGCCCACGAAAGGTACCACGTTTCACGATTCTTTTCTCGTGCTTCTCTTTCATATTTTTCTAATGTTCTTTTATCCACCATTCCAGTCAAATACCTAAAGGAGAAAAAGTAAAACATTATAAAATGCAATCTGCTACATCAATGTTAGTTTTAAGCTTTACTGAAAATACTTACATAATCTGACCACCAATAGTTGACTTCCCTGCGTCTAGAGAAAGAAATTTTGACTAGGATTAGTACATGTATTGTAAAACGTTATCCTTACACCAAAATGACATTACACATAAGCGACAGGAATGAGCAAAACATAATACGCAACGCGTCCCACCATGGTTTCAATCCAGCGCACCCACCCCCCCCCCCCCCCCCCCACGGGTTCAACACAACGCAACTAACCCTCCACCCCTCACCCTCGCAACTGCTAAGGAGGGGACTACGGACTTAACGCTTAATCTGAACTGGCTTCCATTGAGGTGTTCCATACGAGATAAAAGTGAAGAAACTGGTAACCGGCTCAGTGGTAAAAATGCACGTTTTAATTTTGTAAGCAACGATACGCGATAGATCGTTTTGTGCATTCCATGAACAGGTACCACAACAGGTCGGAATTTATATATATACTAGCGGAGTAGCTCGCTTTGCTCACTCATTCCGCGTCGTCTCGCTCCCCTCCCCCATTTAATTTGCCGTTCGGTCGGTAGATGGCATCGTATGTTCGTGCCGCTGGCCGTTGCGTTCCGGGCGCAGCTACTATCTCAGTGGGCCTTGGCTGCTACTCTTATAATTTGCCATTCCGTCGGTAGATGGCGGAGATGGCATCATATGTCCTGCTTGCTGCTACGCTGCAGATGGCTGCGTTGCGGATCTTGTGTAATTATATATATACTAGATACTTGCCTGTAGTATATTCATCGAAAATTTCAGCGAACAATTAATGATTGTTCCAGTTTGTGATTATCGCGTCAAAGTGTTTTGAGGGCAAAAAGTATTTTGTTGTTCACACAACTGCTGTTCTGCAAATTTTCGACGAACATTAAAGCAGGGATTTTGTCGATGCCTCGTTGACTTGTTCTTACAAGCGGTTGTTTGGCAGCTGGCTCATGAAACTTAATTCAAATTTCCCGCACCGGAACCACTGATCTTGAACTCGCCAAGGCCTACTGAGACTACTTCGTGACGTTTTCCACTTGGAGCTGTGTTGTTTTGCTAGGGCTGGATGGACCAGGTAGTGATGTTTGGGTGAGCAAGGAGTTGCAAATTCAGAGGAACACTTATTTTCAAAAACTTAATGAAGAGTAACTTAGTGGTCTCAAATGTGAGTTTATTGGAATTTATGAACAAGGCAGTAGTTTCATTCCATTTGAAATCATGATCCGCGTCATTCTTGTGTACTGCTATGCTGTTTTTTTTAGTTCATGGCGAAGATGTGGTTAAGACAGGTGTCGGTTCAGTGTCTCGTTTCCCCTGTGAAAACAGTCACATTCACCGCAGCAATGTTGTATACAGAGGCAGTTGACGGCTACTGGTTTCCTAGCCTGCAGCTGGTTTCAGGTTTGGTGACGATGCTAGGCGGTGGGTGTTTATTTTTTACTTTGCTTCTGGTGTAAGCATGGAGGAGGAGAGGTGAGGGGGGGGGTGTCATATTCTATCTGGGTTGAGGTTGGGCTTTTGAAGGATTGGATTTGTAAATGTTGTCGAGCACAGGAACTTTGTTCTTGGTGCTTTCCTTTAGCAATCAGGCTTTCAAGTTATGGCTGTTTTTTTGTGAAGCATTCGAATCGTAAGGATTCACTGGTGTTATGCAAATATGTTAGCGCAACTCTTTTAAGCTTTTGATTTCTGTTTGCTTCCTCATGAACAATGGGTTTGCTCAGGATGGCTCTGGTTACGCACGTGTTCACGTAGTCTCCTGAACATCCTTCAGAGTCTACAGAATTTTTCTTTAGTGGCCTGGAGGCGGAGCATTGCAAGCCTAGTATTAGAGGATAGCACACGATATCCAACCTATTCTCCATAAACTCAACTCTTGGCATGAGGACCTTACATTTCCTTCAGGTATGAACAAGAGATTGACCATCCCTTTCCTGGACGTTCGGGTCACAGGCAAAGATTCCAACCATATAAAAAGGTGACGGAAACAAACCGAGGTATTCCATTTAACTCGGGTCATCCTACCCCTTAACTCGAAGCCAATGCCCATAACGAGATGTGCCAAATGGTCCAATGCTCCTCAAACTTGAAGCCCAAGAAGCCATGAAACAAAGCACTGGGAATAAACCCACGCGCGTGCACCTTAAGTAAATACATGTAACCCAATTAATGTACACAAACCCAATTAATTACCAGTGCCAAGTTGCAAAATATGTTATCTTCACCAACGCTCAAACAATAATCACTTACTACCAATACTGAGAACTAAGGCTGCACCGAACAGATTTAGCCAAACAGATTTTGGGCTGATCGGCAAAAATCGGTTGGGGGAACAAAAACCTGCAGATTTTCGATTTTTGCCAGGCCCTTGACAATAAATAAATTCTGTTTCTCCACATGTTTGTTACCTTTTGTTTTAATTTACGCTAGGCCAACATGTTTTACATTGTGTAGGCTAAGGTTAATAACGGACAAATTTTTACTTTTATTTGGGTAAAAAAAAATCTATTCCAATGTTTTCATTAGCCTACTAGTTTGTGTAAGTCAGAAAAAAAATTGTTAAAAATCTGTAGCGATTGGTTCGGTTAAATCGGATCGGTACACCAATCAATTCGTAGCTGATCGGATCGGAATCTGTTCGGCAGAACTAGTAAATCGCTAACGTCAAAAGGTGAAATCTCCTTGGAAAAAAGCAACCAGCAGTAGACTTCTCTCAATACTTACCAACATGACCAATGAAAACAACATTGATATGTTCTTTCTTCGGTCTATCGTCTTCTACTTTTGTTGGCTTTTTCTTTGGTCTCGAAGTTGCCTCCATTTCTGATGACTCTGTCTCCATGTCCTCGTCTTCCCCACCCGTGTGGTTTTCATTGCTGTCAGCATCAGCATTGGTCTCCCAATCTAATAATAAAATAGTCACTCTCGTTATGTAACCGCTAAGAGATGACATACTCAAAAATAACACAGTGCAGTCTATATGGTGTCGCAGATAAATGAGGCCTTACCAAAATAAGGTGCTGCACTAACACTGCATCAGTAAATCAACATGTCAAATGGTAGAGCAAAAAAATATGAGCAATTGATGCATACAGTTGGAAAGGCAGACATACCAACAGGACACTACTAAAAAGTCTGAAGTCATCAATAGTCCGTGTACTAAGGACGACGGTTTCGTGTTGAAAAGACCTCGTCAGAGGTTAGCTAATTTGGATTGAGTTACTAAACCCGAAATCCACAGTGTTTTGACCTTCTAACCTGCAACCCCCCCCTCCCCCCCCCTCCCCATAAATTTAGCCGGGTCATAATTGAACAAATGTCTAGTATTTGAGATGTGGCCGACATCGGTTTGCTTGAGGCCCGTTTTGTCACTTTTGCGAGACACGTCGAATAAATAAAAAAAAAAAAACGTGCATGCAAACCACAATTTAAATGCAGATGACAATTAGTCTATATACAAGTCCTTTATGGTATAACCATACAGTAGTCTTGTTAAAATTACCAGTGACAAGCAATTTTTTGGGTACATTGGAGGCCACTTTTCATTAAATAAAAGTTATTTTTTTAACTACCATATATGTCCGAATATAAGACACCTCAAATATAAGACGAGTAGCATTTTTGGGCTCGCATGTTCCAAAGAAATAAATGGCTGCGATTATAGACGGGTGACTTTAGCAAGGCTTTCGTAAGGTTTGGTATAATATTTATTAGATTGTATACTAGTAAATTCCCCTGGTCCTGCATTCAAAACCCAAAATTGTAATAATAGCTTCGCCTTTGGACTGCTTCCTTAGGCCTTTTTCAATACATATTTAGTTTTTGCTAAATAATCCAAAAACTATTTGAGAAACTGGCATGAGATTAGCATCATTGGATAGCTCTCGGAAAAACGATCGAAATGGTGTATTCAAACGTCAAAATCGGCCGAACTTTGACCGAGTTATGGATTTGAACGCGAGTATAAGATGATGTTGCTATTTTAATGGTGTATATTTGAAAAAAAGTACCGTCTTGTATTCAGAAATATACGGTATGCAGGTAGGAGACCAATTGAATAACGCCCTTACTTCATGGGCTCTTGAGACAAAGGTACCTCTATATTTGACGCTGCACCATAACAGGCATAATAACCGAGAGAAGCGCTTTGTAAGGGTCGAACGATAGCCTGCGATTGGCTGATGCTGATTTATGTCAATTTTAACATAGCCAATTTATCAACCTTTCTGATTAGCCAATGCAGATATTTTCTTTTAAACTAGCAACTTTACAAATGTCTGATTTGATACAGTCAAGCAAAATTACACATAACATTATGATCACCTTGCGACAGAAGACCACACAAATAAAAGCTTTTGCAGTGTGTTTCTTTCTCCTCCGGATAATAGAAATAATGTTCAGCCACCCTGAGACGGCAAAATACTGTTCCCAGTTGCCATTCGGAAACGAACATTACCCGTGCATTTTGCATTATTTTTTTGTAAAAGATCAAACTTTGCACATTCTTGAAAACAGAAAAACAGGATTAGGATTAAGATCTCTTCGTAAAATGTGGTTGCGTTGAAAGACGAGTCTTGCTTCTGCTTCAAGACATCTGCTTCTAGAATTTCTGTTTTCAGTGCTGAAGGGGGTTGGCGTATGTAGAAAACGTTCCATGGCGTCCCGGTAACTAACCCAAAGCGTCCCAGTTATTATCTACTTTCAACGAATAATTTTCTCCCATGACCATCCCTCTGGTCCCTCAAGCGTCCCGGTAACCACGTTACGGAAGATTATCCATGTACGGGGGTTGAATGACATGCCTGGCTGCGACTAAGGGTCCCAGACAATGAAATCCACTTTCTTGCTTCGTCATTTCCCTCAAGTAGTGACTCTTAAGATGGATTGGCTTTTCTGAGACGAGGCTTCCAGGATTTCAGACACGGCAGTGATACTGTGGAGGGCCAATGATTTGGAGATTGCCCATATCTCATATGCTGTCTGTCGTCCAGATTTTGATGTCCGGGTGGTCGTTGCTGATGTCGTAATGTCGGTTCTGATCCCGGACGCAATCATTCTTGCTGACGTTTCATTGAAAGTGGCTTTGAATGGGAGGAAGGGTTGATTGCGACCTTTGTGAAATTAGAGGTTTTCGCCCTCTTGATATTAGGGATAGTCCGATATTGACACCGGTATAATCTGTATTTATCGGTTTTTTTTTTGCCATATCGGTTCTGTAAGGCTACCGATACAGATATTCATTACGGCAAGAAACAAAACCGTCTTCCCTGCAGAACTCAACAGCTAGCGCGGCAAAAGCAACAACCAAGTGAGAAAAGCAAAGCTATTTGTTCAATTGTAATGAAAATGTACTATTTCATTTCATTTGTTCTGACGCTCTTAAGTTTTGCAACGATCTACTTAAAATATGAGAAGATGAATGTACTGAAGCCATAAGTAGAAATACGAGAAAAAATACTGTTATTGCTGCACAGAACGTTTTGGATAATCTTAGGAGACTGGACCCCATGGAAAATCAGAAACTGAAGTTGCATTTGTATGGAAATAAAATTTTTAGTGGTGTATTTTTTTTTTAATATCGGTATCGGATCGGTTTACCCTTCATCGGTATCGAATCGTATCGGTAAAAAGTCATATCGGCCTATCCCTACTTGATAAAAAAGCGTAGCGCTCAAACAGGATAAAGAAACCGTTCAGGTTCATCACCAATAATGTTAGTGAGTGCAGGAACAATTATTAGTTGTGATGGGTTGCAAGGATTTTGTGTCATTGAGAAGCAATGCTTATGACCCATGGTGAGAGCTTGAGCTTCACTGCAGCATAGACTGGTTTGTTAGTATCGTTAAAAAACAGTTTGTAGGTTGATGTGACAGTTTTGAAGAGGTTCAAAAGTTTCCCTAGTGATGGAATTCCAAATGAAGGACAGGTCCCAATCTGGAAAAGTGTGTTGAACTGTTGAGCGTTCAATCTCGAAGGATGTGACAAGTGACGATGTGTCAAAAGTCTTCAAGGTGATGAGAGTTGCCTGTTGTTCTGGAAACGGAATTCAGGGCAGTTCAGTTCACTGGGATTGTTGACTCCAGACCCTTTGAATCGGTCGTTGAAGAATGTCAGTGGTTCAGGTGAAGTGAGGGAATTACGTCGGGAGTGTGATGATCGTGGTCCAGAGTTCTTCTTGGAGAAAGAAATGGAGGTCGCGTTTTCCTCGAGAGTGGGTTGGAGAGGTCGGGTGAGAAATCCACAATCTCCAAGGCAACTTGCTTTATTCGGTGATGGTGACCGAATAGAAAACGAAGAAGACTTTTTAATTTTTATGGTGTTCCTGGTGATGGCCTTGACAAGGGTGTGTCATGTTGCTGAAAAATGTCTCGAACATGTGTATGGAAAGCCTTGTGCGAGTGGTGGACGAGTTGAGAATGGAGTTCAGTGCAGCACGTTTCATCTGCACGTGGAATTGGAAAGTGCATCCTGGGACTTTGTGGGGTGACAGGGATGTGAACGGCAAAGATGATCTAAAGGTGTTGATGAATACATTCTAGTCATCAGGTGATCTTGACTTCATTAGTTTGGTTTGGTCTGGGTTGTGTCTTCTTGACATGACGTAGGATGGTCAGGGGCGAGAAATTCACCGTCAAGTTTGTAGTCCGGGGATGTGACCCGAGGCCCCGCTGATGGAGGCCAATCGAAGGACTGGTGAGGGACTGGTAAGGTCTGGAGGCGGCCGGTTGGTGCTTTGGGGATTGTCCGTGTTAGCAGTGGGGCGTAGGAAGGTCATGATAATCCAATTAGTGTCTAGGCCTTGCAAGGTCGAAGGATGCCATCACGACTGAACTTCAGGGTGGGAGTCGTGAATGAAGCCGGTGACTGGTCGTTCAAGCTGACCATCGTGCTGTTGTGCCTTGATTTGGATGTCATGTTTTTGAGGATGCATCCTGCGGGATGTTTTTATCCTTGTCAATGTTGCGATGGTAATTGATGTCTTTGCCAAGGAGGGTCAGAAGGATGCGAAGGGCATTATGCCAGAACCTGACTTGCTTCCGTCTTGAATGTGAGGTGTGGATGCCAAGGAAATGGTGGAGGGGAGGGGGGGGGGGGCTTAAGTGGTTGGTCGCCGAGATCTTCAAATTGGATCTGAATCAGTTTGTGAAGAGGTTCACCGGGTAGTGCCATGGAACACTTTTGGACCGCGTTGTGTTGGTCGACTTGCGAAGGAATTGTGTTGGTTGTGAAAGACGCAGTCTGGAAGAGCTTCAATGAATGGGCGATGCTGTAATTTCGAGGAGCTGTGACGGATTGAGCTAAAAATAGCAGACTGAGTAAGTTGTAAATGACGAGAGTGAAGTGTGACAGTCCAGGCCAGTTGCCCATGGCAGCCAACCATGGCCCGGTGGGGATTATAGTCTGGAATCGCCGAAACAGGTGGACAGCAAACGGCGACAGACTTGAAGAGCTGCGAGCAAGGGGCGATAGTCTTGAATGGCAGCGATGGCAGTCGACGCAAGACATAACTTAGGCGAAGGGTCCTTTCTTGTGGTTCTTGATCTGGCCATGGCAAAGACAATCTACGATTGAGGCAGTCTTGAACCGGCAAAGCGTGATCATATCGGTGCACGCTGGAGGAAAAAAGATGACAGGCCGCCTCGCCTGGACGCTTTATAAAGGGGCTGCGCACACGCATGCGTAGACTGGGTTACGCAGCTGGCCGGCTCTAGACACCTTTTAAACCTCCAGGGAAAAAAGCATCATTTGAGAAAATATACAAAAATTCACAGGTAGTGTTAAGTTTCTGAACTGCAAAGCCTTTTATGTATATTACATTGGCTACCATATAATCCTGAACATAAGAGCACCTTTTTGCCGTTTTTTAATCTTTGCCGTTTTTTAATAGCATCGTCTTATACACGCATGCGAAGCCATAACTTGGTCAAATTTTACTATGGATAAAACACACTAGCACCACCTAACCGTAGTGATTTGAAAACTACACTTGAATTTTCGAAGAAACGGCCGTTCTTCTTCTTCGGAAATATCACGAAACAAAAATAAAAAGCGTTCAACTACATGGTGTAGCAGCAGGAGCAATTAAGTTTAAATGTCAAGCATGCACGTCTAGACCACTCGGTCAAATTTTGGCCTGTTTTGAAGTTTGAAACTTTTTTTCGAGGGTTGTCCAATAGCACTAACCTCATGTCAGTTGTAGAGATAGTTTTTGGATTATTTAGCAAAAACACCAAAATACCAGAGGCACCTGGTTGATTTCGGTTTCTATCGCCTAACCGAAAAAATACATTACCTGGAATTCTAGCATTCTCCTTCTCCAATGCTGTTGCTGTTACTGAGATTAAAATTATAGAGCCTGCCAGCCACGCAGCCCAGTGTGCATGCGCACCCATCCTACATAAAAGCGTTGCGAGCGACCGTATGTCATCTTTTATTCCTCTTCAGCGCCCAGGTGGTGACACAGAGGGGATATAGTGTGGGTAAAGTTACGTATATTTTCGGTTAGGCAATGAAACCAAAATCAATCAGAAGCCCCCAGTATTTTGATGTTTCTATATGCCGACAAAAATATCCATTACCTGGAATTCTAACATTCTAGTAGACTCATCAACGAAGCTTCAGGCACCACATTGACGGGCTCCCTAGGGTTGCGGGCTGGCTCCCCCCCAAAATTACAAAACTTCAGGTAAGCTGACAAACGGAACGTGCTGGAAGAGCAGGTAGCTTATTGCTTAGGGGTTGAAGAACACGTCTGGTAGTGACGAAAAGTCCCAGATAATAATATACATTGGCCTAAGAAAACATGTCCCAAAGTAAAGAACATGAAAACGAAATCGCATCTTCATGATGCGCTTTGAGGAAGACCAAGGACGTAGAGACGGCTCTATGTTCGCGGGCGGTTAACTTGGCTGTTGCTGGTAGCCTAGGTATGTGTCAAAGCTTCCTAAGTGTTAATAGAATGTTCTAATCTATCGTGGAATCATATGCGTCGACGGGTCCCCACCCCATAGGGTTCAGCGAAAGAAGGAAACGCTGGGCGCTACCTTACGAAAAGTTTGTAGCTTGTCCATCGTAGATAAGACCAACAAATGGAAAGGACCCCTTACAAGGATGTGGGAACAGATGCGAGCGACATGTTATCTTGCTACAGCGAATACTGGCTGTGAGCGAGATGGTCGAAGTAACATGATAAAGGGGTTCGAAGGAGACGTTCGTAAAAGAGTCTAAAACGATGCAGGGGTCCTATCCGGAATAGCCTGCGAGTGATAGATCTTTTGCCCTTGCAGGATGTGAAAAGAGCAGAAATGTGAAGGATATCAAGGAGCGTAAAAGTCGAAAGCAGCCTTGAGCGTAAGAGTTAACCATGGAATTACAGATGAGAAAGTTGGAGCCTGTCAGGCCTTCCTGGAAGAGGCCACTGATTAAGGGCCGAAACTTTTGTGGGCGCACCCGTGGCACGCAGCAGAATCTTTCGATTTGATGCCGACGTGTTGACCAATATAGGATCGACAAATGAGATTCAGCAGATTCTACACAATGAGTCGAGTTCGATAACATGCCCTACTTCTGGTTCAAATGCCATCATAGTATTCTGCTCTCCTGGCACAGTTCTGTAGTGCTAGTAGGCAGTCTTTTGCCCTGATTCGAAGTGTTTTTCAGTTCGAGTTACAACAGAAACTAGTATGGACATACATCCATCATTTACTTCCTTCCAGCGATGGGAAAAGTCATACATTTTTCCGAATTCTAGATTTTCCCCTCTGTAACAAGGTTACTTTGTTGTGCAAGATTCCCAAACCCCGAAAAGTGAAATGTTATATCAGGTGTATTGTTATAAACAATCACTTTTACATGCATTGCTGCTTAAAAGAAACTCGAAAATAGTGTTATAACGAGGTTTGACTGTAATGGAAATTTCATCGGCATATAGAAAACTAAATATATTTTTTTTTAGTGGCCTCAGTAAGCAGTCCAAAGCCGAAGCGGCTATTAAAATTTTGGGCTTTGAATCCAGGACCTGGTGAATTTACTAGTATACAATCTAATACATATATACAAAGCCTTGCTAAGTCGCCCATCTTATAATCACAGGCATTTACCGTAAATCGCCTATTAAATGCCCATGGGTGACTAAAATTAATTCGATAAAAAAATGGAGGGGGCGTTAACAAGCTAAAACAAGATTTCTGACCTTAACGTATTTTTGTAGGTGGCCGTTTAGGCCTACATCCATCATGGTAAAGCTGATTATTCACGTGCGTGATCTGGGTTCAATCTAGCATTAACACAATCTTTTTATTTAGCGAATCGTAATATTGACTAAAAGCTTATCAAAATCAACGTTTTAACCCTTTATTAACCCTAAAATTAACGACAATATTCATAAATTTGACGAAATCAACATTTAATACAACACGATTCACGGGAGCATTTGAAATCACGGAAAAATCGGCAATATAAGGCCTACGCAATCGATCATTGATTTGCGTAATATGGCTTCAGTCTAGCTTATTAGATCATTCTCCTTCCTACATCTAACCTAATTCAAAGCTAAAATTAATTTCTAACCATCACAAACCTCCAAAACAGACAACGTGATTCACCACCGTGAAACGCGTGTGTTGACTAATTTATCATCATACAATTATATATTGTCGTCCAAGACGGAAGTACCGGTGGAAGTGGACGCCGAGGTTCCACACGTCCATACTCTGGAAACGCTTGAAACATCCAGTCCATCGCGTCCGTAATGACGTGACTCTGCTTGGCATTTTCCGGTCGTGAATCGCGTGTCTGTTTTGGAGGTTGGTGATGGTTAGAAATAAATTTTAGCTTTGATTTAATAAACTAAATTTGAGAATAAATGAGAAAAAGGCATAGTGTTTTCACTAGACATAAGCCATATTACGCACATCAATGATCGATCGCGTAGGCCAAATATTGCCGACTTTTCCGTGATTACAAATGCTCTCGTGAATCGTGTTAGATTAAATGTTGATTTCATTAAATTTATGAATACTTTCGTTAATTTTGCTGCAGAACAACCAAGATTTAAGGGAATGAAACGTTGATTTCGGTAAACTTTGTCAATAATTTTACGATTCACTAAAAAAAAAGATCGGGGGGGGGGGGGGGCGTTAATAAGGCTACTACAAGATTTCTGATCTAAAGGTATTTTTGGGAAGTGGGCTTTAACAATGCCAGGGGATTTACGGTATTTCTTTAGAATATGCAAGCGTAAATATGCTACTCGTCTTATATTTGAGTTGTCTTGTACGTAATTGGGATTATACGAAATTTTATACAATTGCATGTTGTAGTTTTGCTTGGGGGTGGGGTCAGGAAGAAAACTATGAAAATACGAATCGGACATTTTAATAGAAAGAGCTGTGGACATTTTTCGGATTTTGAGCTCAATTTCTGTAGTTTGAGACTGAGCATAACTTGACTTTTCAACAGCATAAACCGAACGTGTATAGTATATATGGTATTGCAAATTTCATCATAGGATAGTAATCGCCTGGAAAAAATGGCCTCTTGCAAAGGTGCAGCCGTCAGTGAGCCACTAAGTACTACATAGGAGGATAATACTGTAAAAACATTCTTAGGAGCAATACACCCCCCCCCTCTCGAACTTAAAAATTAATTCAACTTATTAAACATTTCAAGTGAACTCGTCAATTTGCGAACGCGAATGTGTACAAGTTAGGCTATTGTTTTAAAAATAGGTTTGTTTTGAGTACCGAGCCGAACATGGCCGCACAGAGGGTGTTCGGTTCGTCATTCGGTCTTTCAAATGCATAATACCAAACCGAACATATTTTCACTTCTAATCGACGGATTTTGATGTTTGAATACACCATTTTGAAGGTTTTTTCGCCAGTTTTCTGTTGGTCCAAACCACAAGTTCCTAGCTCTAACGGTTCAGGAGTTATAAGGGAAAATGTAAAAGTAGTGGAGATTTTTTTTTATGTTTAAACAGAGTTTCAACATCTATGGACTTACAAGTCCATGGGAAAATACCTACATTTGTTAAGAAACTTGTGCTTTGATGAATCTTTGTAAACTGAGCTCTTTTACATTTTAGTTTAAGATAGATTGGTTTGGTACATTTTTGTTCGGTTCGAAAGTGTTCGATGTTCGGCTTATTTAAGGTTTGTTCGGTTTGGTTCGGCTGAAAAATTCTCGTTCGGTACAGCCTTAGTTTTGAGTTTCGTAACATGATAAGTGTGTGGGACAAAGAAATGATAAAAATACCATGTAACAAACCAAATTTTTTTTCGTAGTTTTCTGAGTAAGTTAAGAAAAATACACAAATACTTCAAAGGGCCCTGAGAGTGGACAATTTCTTAGTTTAAGAGGACGGCAAATTTATTTTTCATGCGATAAAATTCCGACGTTTGCCCCCCACGTAAATCAGAAGCAAGCCCACCACAGGATTTGCCCCGAGTTAAATCTTTGGAATTCTCATTCCTAAAAAGAAATGAACTGAGGCTGCCTGATCTTGTTGGAAGGGATCAGACAGGGTGAACATCAAATAGCTTCAATGACAAGGGAAGGGAGCCTTTATTCCTACTCACCAAGACAGCAACGTAAAACAAGATGGCTGTTGAAAATGGCCAACCATCGGATTGAGAGGAGGTAGTATATCAAGAAAATTACACAACCCAGCTTCCGGTTTTCAATATTGTTTTTATGAAATTTAATAAAGCCAAACACGGAAAAATCATTTAATGCAGACTTCAAAAGAAGAACAAGTGAATGCCACTTATCAGATTCCATTTAACAATGAATTGAAAATTATCGAAACTCACCAGCAGGCTCGCTACCAACAGCATTACCATCACCCCCTGGTTGCCCGTCTGAAAAGGAGAGAAACGGAATCAATTTTTTGTGTAACAGTACCTTCGTAGTGCAGTAGGCAATTTAGTTTGTAAAAATGCAAACCCCTATAGTTTTTAAGTTTTCAACGTAAAAATGTCACCTACTCTTTTCCATCTTATTAAAACTTTTATAGAAAACCCAAATTTCAAACTATGGGACTTGTTTTGTTTCAAGCATCAAGAAAGACACTGCTTTACGAGAATTTACTTGAACACCTCCTACTGAGCGAGCGCCTTTAAAATTAGTTACATGCTACCTATTTGAAGTGCCATTTATTATTTGAACAGCGGTACGTATGAAACATTACAAAAAGACACATCAAAACAGTGCGGCAAATGGGGAATCTACAAGTCTTCAAAATGACATGGTCCAGAATGACTGAGGAAAAAAAAAACTGTCGATTACAACGACATTGCACCACCTGCCCTATCATGAAGAACAGAATATAAACATTAAAAAAGAAAAAAAAATATTTGGTTATGTCATAGCTGGTTACCGGTGTTTTCAAAAATAAAATAAATCTAACAAGAGCAGTGCTAGCAGTTTCCATGTTAAACGTTTAAACGACCTAATTAAACGTTTGATTAACGAAAACTAAATAATCTTCTCTAATAGAAACACACCACTACAATTAAAACACGTTATACAACTACGCTATACATACAAATCAGGAACTCGCGTTTTACGATAAAAAAAAAAGGTTAAAGAACACAATTGTTTGTCGATCTCAGTGGTCGGAAATCTTTGGAATTTTGGTTAGTATGCTTTGAACAGTTTCTAGGTCATTATTAAAAAAAAATTGATAAAGCATTTCAACATTCGAAAATTCCTAGTAAACACGACGAAATGAACCTTTTCGTTAAAAAAAAAATATTTTAAATTTTTGGCTGCAACGGCAAATTTTATCCATTCTCCAACCCCTGTATTCTGCTACTTTTCCAGTTGAGTTCAATAAAAATCAGACACAACTCAGACTTAGGTTTTAATTTGACCACAAAATTCTAAGTTCAGGTTTTACAGCTGCCTTATAAGTTAGGGCTACTAAAGCTTACATTATGCCCATACCAAAATTGATTTCAAATGGCTTCAATAGCTTTCTAATCCATGAAAAGTTGGTTTTACAATAATTGTGGAAACAATTTTAAAACTGTCAATTTGCAATGCCACAATCCGTACATCTATACGGTGTTTTCTTCGCTCACGCACGCACAGGGGCAAGAAGGCTTCCCTGCGCGGCCACATTAGCGAAGAACAACACACCATAGACTGCTGTATACATTTTTATAACCAAATTAAAGAATTAAATACAAACAAAATAAATTAGTTATGCAAATAAAATCAAAATATGTGTATGTGGTGACGAAGTGTGGATATGCGCACCAGCTTAACTAAAAAATTGTTCTATGCATGCCATAATTTGCTACTAAAATGCAAACAAAAATTAATTATTAACAATAAACATGGGTGACAAAAACTGCATTTTGAATTTTTGTGTGCTGCAGACCTGCCTCGTTTCGTTCGAACGTATGCCATTTTCGTAGCATACAGAATAAGGCAGTGCCGATACCAATACTGGCACCGGACCAGTACCGGGTAAACTACTACAGGAAAAAGTACCGGATCTGCTAGTTTTTCCCAGAATCGGCTTTTTCGTACATTAACCCTCCAATGTCGGTCGCCACTCGCCATTTGGCGAATGGAAATCGGCAGTTGGCGACTTGGAATTTAGCCTTACTCGCCAAAATAGCGACAAGCAATACCCAATGACACTCAAAGAGCGATATCTCGGGATCCATACAAGTTAGAGACGAACGGTTTGCGGCGTTATGCTCAGATTTTTAAGGGCTACGTTGCTGCTTTTTCTTCATTAATAATGGTGTTGCAGAAAATTTTACCATTGCGGAAATGCATAAATTAGAAAAATCATGCAGGACGTATTTGGTATGTGGGGAGTAGAAATCGTGAAATGGTGAGTGCTTTCTATGGTCTACTGGCCAAGTGGCACCTGCAACTGGATTGTCATTCGCGAGGGTTGGGCGACAAGTATACTCGCCAAAAATACAAGCACAGCTTTGAGTCCTAAAAACAGAGTCCAAAGTATGCACGAGATGGCCAACAATACTAGGTTCCCTTAACACGCCGATTCTAGAGACGGCTTGGCCGAGTTGGTAGAGGCGTGTGCCTGAAGTTAAAGAGCTCTTTCAAGTTGATAATTCGAGTCCCGTCCAGGTTACCCCTACTTTTGTGGAGATAGAAAATTAATTCAGCAATTAAAGGGTTAATAATATGGCATATTGTTCCCAACGTTACTAAAAATTAGCCTGCAACTAAGTCAGTAAAGGATTAGGCCTATAAGTATAAAATATTTACGTTAACACAAAAATGTTTACATGATCTCGTTAAACAAAATGTTTAGCAAACAATTCCTTTATAAAAGTATTAAGTATCCTACACCATTAAATTATTAACGTATCAACACAATGTTGACCAAGTTATTTTGTATCAGCATTGGCACCGACATGGTATTGGTAACGACACATCATCTGCACATGACCAAAAGTACCGGTACTGGCATCGGAGTCGGGTAAACAGGCACCGTTATTGAACCAGTATCGGGGAAAGTGGCACTGGCGCAGCCTATTACAGAACACTGCACATCCTTAGAGAAAATTCCAACAACAGATCTACTTTCCTGTTTTTGGAATGACTTTTTCATGGCTAAGTTGGAAGGAAGTCTGCACATTTTCTCAACATTGTTCCCAGTTGAGAATTCCCAGGCAGTCACGGTGTCAGCAGTTGTTACCTAACACACAACGTGCGACAGTGAAGAAAATCCCTACAAATGTTTAAACAGAGAGCAGACCTACTCACAATATTAACGCTTTTCTGCGACTGAAAAGGCTAATAACCTTTTTAACTGTTTTCCGCGACTCGACAGCAACTTCCGGTGCCTTCCGTGCAAATTTAATGTTAGGTTTTATTTAGGTTTTTTAAATAATTTTAGGCAATGTTCGCGAGGTAGACTTGTAGCAAAGTTGGATGAAGCAGTAGCAGCAAACATTCTAGGAGTAAAAAGTGGCACTGTCACCAAATGCAAGTCTGTACAGTAAGGCTGTACCGAAACGAACATGGCCGAACAGAGGTCTTTAAAATGCAAAATACCAAACCGAACATATTTTCACTTCTAATCGACGGATTTTGATGTTTGAATACACCATTTTGAAGGTTTTTTCGCCAGCTTTCTGTTGGTCCAAACCACAAGTTCCTAACTCTAACGGTTCAGGAGTTATAAGGGAAAATGTAAAAGTAGTGGAGATTTTTTTTTTATGTTTAAACAGAGTTTCAACGTCTATGGACTTACACAAGTCCATGGGAAAATACCTACATTTGCTATGAAACTTGTGCTTTGATGAATCTTTGTGAACTGAGCTTTTACATTTTAGTTTAAGATAGATTGGTTTGGTACATTTTTGTTCGGTTCGGAGTGTTCGGTTTGGTTCGCAGGGGTTGAAATATTCGGATGCACAGGGGCAAACTGCACTCCAGAAGCAACTCTTGGAGTGCAAAATTGCACACCGAAGTTGAACTTTTCATAACTTTTGAACCACACAAGCTACAGACTTGCGGTTTGCGGTATTTTAACCAGCTTGGAGTTAGATTTCCAGTGACACCATTCCTTCCAAAGACGTTAAACTTCATTTTTTACTACACTTGGTTAAACTATGGGTATAGGTTTTCAGTTGAATAGTTAAGCTAGTTTTTAGCAAAGTGCAGGAAAACGGTACATATTATTTTGATGCAGATGTTAGAATTTTCGACGGCTACATAATAGGAGACCATAATGTTGGTTCACATTTGGATTTTGCACTCCAAAGAAGTTTTTTGCACCCCAGTAACATTTTTTGGAGTGCAAATTTGCACCCGGGTCAAAATTTGGAAAATCGACCCCTGGGTTCGGTTCAGCCTTACTGTACGGTGAATGCATAAGAATCTGGCAACATCTGTACTAACTTAACAGTTGCTTGCATCAAGCGGAGGATTACGTAATGCTATTTCTTTTAACGAAGCCAGCAAGCAACCCTCTCCAATGTCGGTCACCACTCGCCATTTGGCGAATGGAAATCAGCCGTTGGCGACTTGGAACTTAGCCTTACTCGCCAAAATGGCGACAAGCAATAGACAATGACACTGTAAGAGCCATATCTCGGGAAACCATACAAGCTACAGACGAATGGTTTGCGGCATTATGGCAAGATTTTCAAGGGCTATGTTACTGCTTTTCCTGCATTGATATTGGGGTTAAAGAAAATTGTACAACTTTAGAAACGCATAAATTAGAAAAACCATGCATCATGCTGGATGTATTTGGTATGTGGCGAGTAGAAATTGTGAAATGGCGAGTGCATTCTATGGTCTACTGGCCAAGTGGCGAAGTCCTGCTACTGGATTGACATTCGAGAAAGTTGCCAGCAAGCTATGTGCCTCCTTAATTACAGAGTGAAAATTTGATGCATGTTCGAAACCTGGGAGAAAGCTGTAAGGGTTAACAATATCACTACTGCTAGATGACGCCATGGGAATTTCTGTTGGTGACAATGCATCTTTAACGTTAAATCTATGCCACAAAATAATGTTATCGAACCAAAACATTATGCTGTGGTGGTAATTAACAGTCGGTTAATCGTTTAGCAATATAGAAAAAAGCTCACACGTATATTTATTTAAAGGCACATAAATTCCTCCATCCTGGTCACTTTATTCACATGTCAACTACGCTAAAATATAGTTCACATGACTGCGGCACACATTGCTTTCGGAAGCACTCATGACGTCACATCAGATGGTAGATCACACTCATTTCGGAGCCGCGCCATGTGACACCTACAAATGCTAAAATGTAAACAAACAGTGCCAATGACTGCAAGTGATGATCATTAACGTCTACTTCTGTCTGTAGCTGAGGTATAATGCCCACACGCTAGTTTTATTTGAGAAGTTCAGCAAATAAAAAATTCTGTGGTCTTTATTCTATGTTAAATTTGCTTCCTATCGTTACCGAGTATTTACATACGGTAATACGATCGTTGAATTCAAGACTCAAGTTATTTTCTGCGATGAAATGATCCTTTGCACACTTACAATAATAATTACCACGAGATCAAAATTCTAAAAGACTAATGTGGTAAAAATTAAAATTATTAATGCCAATAGATAGCTGACGAAAAATTATAAGATACTAACCTATAAAATTATAAAGTTTGATTTTAAAATACGAAAAGCATTCCGGTGTGTGATGAGCGCAAGGCCACCTGAGACGTTTTTATTTACTATCAAAACAAAAAAGCCAACAAAATGCACGAACTGATTGTCAAGACGAAATCTAGCAACGTATTCGTCAGTCTTTAATTTCTTTCTTGAGGTAACCACGGTCCACGGGATAAGCCTAGTTGTTCATCAAAGTCTCATTTTGCGGATTCGGTGGCAACGACAGATGGATTAGTGTTTGGCGGCAGCCCTTTCTCTGAAGCTGAACATACACGCCACTAACTTGGACAGAGGATTAATTATCCTTCCACCAGGGCCGCAAGCGGCAAGTCATGTGGCCATGAAGACTACACGTCAGAGGAAATACGCGCTCTCTACGTCAACAAAAATTAGGGCCAGCGGTGTGGCGCAAACATAATAGCGTTCTGACATTGGCATCGTACCCTTAGACCAGCAAAGGTAAAATTAATTTATATTAAACTATTTCCGGTAATGTATCGAGAGAAACTTAAAATATACCGGAGGCTTTAAACGGATAACCGTCAAAGCACTAAACAAAAGCAATTAAAA
>JAHWFP010052002.1:27242-39709 GCA_023313725.1 Lithobius niger | reverse complement strand
CGCCTGCGACGGTACCAGCACACTCTTTTCGTAATTTACGAAAAATCCCAACTTCCGCAAGGTTTTCAACACTCTTCGCACATCCCGCCGCACACTTGCTGCGGACGGGCCCACTACTGCAAAATCATCCAGGTAAATGAAAATTAACACCCCGGCCCGGCGCAAGAAGCGCCTCACCACTGACATAAGCTTCATAAAAGTACCCGAGGCTGAAGCCAACCCAAATGGCAGCACACAAAAACGGTAAAGACAACCTTGCCAGGAAAACATTAACAACCGTCGTGCACCGTCCTTTATTGCCACTGCATAGTATGCTTGAGACAGATCTATGGTAGCCATCCACCACCCTGGTTGTAAATGTTCTACCACCCTTGGTAGTGTATCCAAGTAGCACTTCCGTACAACTACAAACTCATTCAAGCCTTTCAGGTTCAAAATTATCCTGATCGATCCGTCCGGCTTTGCCACTGAAAATATTGGCGACACAAATCCTATACTTCCGTTTTTCACTCTCTCAATTACACCTTGAGCTAACATCTCGCTCAATTTCGGGGCAATCTCCTTCGCATCGATACAACGGCGGCCTCGCCGAAACCGCCCTCAGCGGTGGCGTATTTCCCAACTCTAGACCAGCACCGTCTACAATATCCAACACCGCCGGCGACGCCCCAATGGCCGCCCACTGTGCCCTATGGCCTCTCAAACTTCCAGCACGCCATGTGCTCATTATTTTCAAGCTCCGTTCCAGCGCTTGTTTTCCAACAATCCAACCGCGCACACAACAAAACTCATCTACTCCCGCTCGGTATCGCCGATGCCTTACACGCCCCAGTGTTTCGCACCGCCCCCAAAAAAAAAAAATTTTTAAACCGAGCCATTCGTACTTTCTTATCACCAACATCAACTACTTTTTCCACCGTCCGCCACTCGCGGCTCCCGCCGGTTCGGTCAGCTACCGACTCCGACAATTTGTTTCACATATGAACTCCCAACCACACCTTCTCCTTCAAATTCCGTCACACAAACCAAAAACAAATACTACGAACCTGACAATCCGCATTAAACCACTGCCGCCACGTTCTCAAGAAGCAATTATATCCACGTGCGGACGTACTCGGCCGGCCTAACAGGCCGCCACGTTTTTCGTTCCCACAAATTCTGCTGTTACCATGCCGGCCGCCATCATAATACTCTCCAACCAGTATCGATAGAAATACTCACCACCAATCGCGTAGCCTCGTAGCCACACTGCTTTGCTTGGAAAGATGGCGCACCTCAGTTCTACTGCGAAAACGATCTTTCGAAACGAATTCCCCTTAGGAATTCAACAATATTAGCTTAAGAATGTCTGACTGCACGCGCCAGCGGCAAGAAAAAGAGTGAGTGGACGTGGACAGGGTAGGGGGAAGCGGGATAGAGGCGGAAGTGACGCAATATTTTGCATAAATGACTGCGTTAATAAGGTAAAAAAGCGCCGTAGGCATAGGGAAGGATCCCAATGTTGTAACACAGTGAGGAGGATTCTACGAAGGAGAACCATTTTTCCTAAGTACACCTTGAACTTTGTCCGTAACGCCTTCTATATACGTAACTGCCACTCTTGGTTCTTCTTCCGTATTCTTGATCTTGTGTCAGTGGTCTGCCTTTCATACTCCAGCTTTCTTCATGCCTACTGCTCGACTAATCATTCGGTTTAGGCAGCCGGGTGGATAGCCTAATTCAACGAACCTTCCTTTGGTCTCGTACAGATGTTTCCTTGCTACGTCTAGGCTCGCCGAGTTTTGCACCACTCTGATGAACTCATTCTGGGCTATTGCTTTTAACTGGCCTACAGGGTGCCCCGAGTTGTACGGGATACCCCTACCTGTTGTTGTCGGTTTACGGTAACGTCGGTAAGGCTGGTAAACAATCCTGCCGCTCCCCGTTCTCACCAGTACGACATCCAAAAATGGTAGTTTGTTTTCCACTTCTTCATACGTGAAGCTAATATCCTCAGTCCACGCATTGAGGACCCGTTGTACATTGACGGACTGCCCTTTCTTCTGTATGGAAATAGCGTCATGCACAAACCTCCTCCATAGCTTCATTTCGGGAAAGGTTAATTATAAAGGCATCGAGGTGCTGGAGCACCATTTCAGCGACCACAGGTGAGCACGAGTACCCTATTGGGGCACCCTTGGTTTGCCAAAACGTGACACTTTCATATTTCACGTAAATGTGCGCAAGGAATGCCTTCAGTAATGCCCCGTCTTTCTGTACACTTCATCAGAAACTCCAGCTTTCTTGGCTGAGAGGTCTAGCATCCTTAAAATGAGTCGGTGCGTTAGTCTCGGAAAAAGTTTTTCCACGTCATACGACACCAGAATTTCATCTTCTTCGACCTTGACATTTTCAACGAGCAAGAAGATGAAGCCCTGAAGCACATTAAGAACACCCGGGAAGGCGTTTACAGAGTTCCATGTGGGGATTGTGATGCAGTTTATGTGGGAGAGACAAGAAAAGGTACACGTACGGGAGTCAAGCAGCACATAGCAGACACCAGGAATGAAGTTGTAACTAATGGCATAGCAGTCCACCACAAGAAAATTCAACACCGAATCAACTGGGAAGGCACTGTGACACTCCTCAAGTCCAACTCTAACAATGATGTGCATCTGAGAAGCCTTGAATCCCTGGCTATTCAACATCACAGCCGAGAGAAGGCTATGCTGATGAATATCCAGGGACCTTAAAACCCAAACATTCAGTTCCTGCTGAGAGGAGAGTTTAATAAGTTGCTGCGGGAGAAGTGGTGCAAGTTACGGAGGCTATGGCCTCGCGCCGCATACCAACGAACAATAGCAGCAGACGAACGAAAGCAGACGAACGATCAGACGAAATAAGCGGTGATGTGGTAGACTGACGAAGACAGTCGTTCTGAGCCCAACTCCAGAAAAACCTGACTGTCGAAAATTAGCAAGGATATTGGAACGGTAAATATCCTTTACTTTGAAATCTTAGCGTAGAAAACGTAAACATAGCAAGACTGTGCGAGTGTCTTCTGTAGGCTATGAAATTGTGCGATTATGGAGGAAGAATGTAGTTTTAAAATTATTCAAATGTTTCATAGTACTGATAATGATGATTTTAGTGGAACTTCGTCCTTCCAAAAAAGTTGTGGAAATCATTCGTCCCTCTGGAACCAGAACCTGAGCTGGTTCTCCAGAACCTAAAGGCACCAGCGTCTCGCACAAGTGCATCTATCTGATGATTGCTTAAGTTCTTCGCAGACATCCAAGTCATGAGACAAAGACCATTAAACAACATAACGTAAAAACGAATACACAATACCACACAGTCAAAACAAATTTAAAGTAGTTCTTAAATTTTTGGTGATGTTCGATCACCTTTCTCAGAAATTGCACACACTCAAATCACGCCATCACAAATGTTCGTTTCCATTTACAATTTTAAATAGAAATGAATATTTTTGATGATGTGATGCGTATTTCACCATCACAAAAAAAAAAAAAAGAATATCAATAAAAATCGCATCACGGCATCACAAATGTTAGTTTCCATTTAAAGTTTTAAGAGGAAAAGTACATTTGTGATGGTGCGACAGATTTTTGTTGAGTATGTGAAATTTCTAAGGAAGGTATCTAGATGTTTTTAAAAGGGTAATCGATCATCGAAAATTTAAGAAGTTTGAAATAATTCTGTGTGGTATGTGTAATTATTTTTCCGTTATGTCAATTTATTACCACTGTAAATGCAGCTTGTCGGTACTGTAGTCTCTATTTACAGTAGATCGTGGATTAAACGCCCATGAGCTTATGAGTTAATTTGGCACAAATAGGGGGTGGGCGTTAAATCGAGCATTATCAATTTTCTAACCCTTTTGGAGACTGGGGGCACAGAAAATTCAAAGCTTTTGAATGTTCTCTGAAAGGCTAATTTTTACACCCTTTTAATTGTTGTGAAGAAGGGAGGAGGGTGGGAAGAGATGCCAGGTCTTTGTAGGAGCCACTATTACCCCAGGGTGGGAGAAGGGGCCCATAACATAGACAGCAGTACTTAGCATATTAGTTAATTTAGCATATTTAGTTAATTTTACTGCAGAAAAACAACAATTTATGGGGCAGACCTTAACTTCACTAGTTCACGATTTTGACTTTAAAGCATTTTAAGGGGTGGGCATTAGCTTCAACTGGGCATTTAATACACGATTTACAGTAATGACAAGGTAAGTTTTTAGATCATGTCTGGGGAGAGGCGAATCAGAAAGTTGACCTAATCAAATTTAGCTTCTAGAGACACGAATGGTTAAGCCGGCCGAACCCCGACTTCACAGCGTTAATGCCAGCCCTAGCCATGCGAAGAGGGAGATGCGAAATTAAATAGGGATAGACCGATATAAAAATCGGTATCGGTTTTACAGATATTATCGGTATTTTTTGTGTATCGGTATCGGATCTGTATCGGTGTTTATTTACCGATATTTTAGCCGATACGACCAACTTCCGTGCACGCTGGCTACTCCACCTAGCTTGTGAGAACCTTTCCTGTATAGCATCACTTGTATCCCATGACATCATCTGCACAGCAGCTTAGTGAATTCAACGTGTGTGCATTGCCAGAATCAGGCCTATCTGCAGTGTACTCTGGGTTATTTTTTTTACAGTCGAAGATACATTTACGGATCTGCCACCACTGAGAAAAAAAAATTAGAAATTTAATTTTCTTGCACACCAGTTTCATAATGATGAAGTATGCGTTTGACTTTCTGACCCATTGACTTTTTTTTTTAAATCGGTATCGGTATATCTGTATCGGTGTATCGGATCTGTATCGGATCGGCGTGTGAGAGGAAAATCGGTATCGGATCGGATCGGTATTTTTCTGTATCGGTCGATCCCTAAAATTAAATGTCCTGACGAAGCTGCACCGTGTAAAAATTACGTAAGAGCCAGTCGTTCAGGTACGCAAGAAATCGGAGCGTGCAGCCGTGGAGATAACCTAACATTGGACGTAGAACCAAAGTGAACGAGTGCTGTGCTGAGCTTAAAAGGTATCACCTCAAAATGGAGAGTGCAACCTCCAGATACAAAACGAAACAAGTGGAAGATGGTCGGGTGAAGCGGTTCATGGAGATACACATCTTCGAAATCCACGACCACGGTGAACTCCCCCTGCCAGAGGGACTCCCGAACTGACGCAAGCGTCGCCATTTGGAAGTGGCATTTGTCCGGAATGAGTTGAACTGATGAAGACTGAGAATTAAACGAGTGCCTCCGTTCTTCTTGCGGATGAGCCAGGAAAGCCTGTAAGCCAGGCAAGCCCAACATGTCGGGGAAAGACATATGCCCCTTTTTTGAGTACCTTGACAACTTCTGCTTCTAGTAGCTAGTTAGGGAAAGGTACTGCAGCCAAGATTGTGGACCGAAAGTCGGGGAGAGATAGAAGACGGAGGAAGGAACATAGCCATGTTTGATGATCATAAGAACAAAGGTACCTGACGTGATGGATTCTCATTCGTGCACGTGAAGCCGTAGCATGCCCCCCCCCCCCCCCCCGCCGGGGGGGGGGGGGCAAGCAGGAGCTTCAATATTCCCAGCCGGGAACCGCCCCCCCCCCCCCCCCCCCCCCGCCCACTAGGGGCTCCTCTACCCCTACGAGAGGAACATCCTCCCACGACCTTGATAGTAATAAGACTCATCCTGTCTAGATTGCCGAGATTGCTTCACACCTCCTTGATAAGACCTCTTGGGGTTGCTGCCTTGGTTAGTGGCCGGAAAGGGGGAGGGGGGGGGGGGAACAAAGGGGGCCCCCGACGAAGGGATTCTGTTTAGACTAGCCAGAAAGGTGTCCTTGAGCCGCAGATTTCTGATGAAGCGGAATTCCCTCCACCCCCCAGTGTTGAAGCAGCAGTGTGGGAGGAGCTGTTGCGTGACAATTGTTGCTGTTGGGCCACTGCTGTGCAGTAAGCAGTAAGGGATTTCCGACAACATGCGCACGAACATGTGCAGGGAGTGGCTGCACTTCAAGTGCAGAGGACAATGATGTCCACACTTAAAAGACTCATCATCTTGCTTATGTTCTCAGTGTTTCCAGTTTTTGAAACTTAAAAGGTTGTCCGTCTCCCCCCCCCCCCACCCACACACGGTGTACGGTAAAATCGAAATAAACTAATTATGCGTCTAGTAATTAAGATTTAATATTTTCTACCATACATTACTTAGACAATGAGGCATATGTACAATTTTTACCTGAAAAGATCTCTCATCTGGTCTAACACAGTCGCAATGCGAGGACGGGCATCTGACACAAGACTGACATTTCCGTAATGAAGGATAGAATTCAAATTGGTTAGCTCCTGTTCATTCATTCCTAGTGAGTCGGCAAATGGGATGACTAGTTCGGCCAATTCCTTGAGCAAAGACTCGTCAGAAAATGATGCCATTTCAAAATGGAGTCTCGTTTTAGCCGACTGCGAAGACATGATATGCTGTACTTTAGATAAGCGCTTATGTCGCAGACCTACAAAACAGAAAACTCATCTGTGTAAATTTCATTTTCACTTAAATGAAAAGAAATGTAAATAAAACTTTAGGAATTTACATACCTAGGATTACATACCTAAAGAGTATCAACCAGAACTATTATAAGTTTTTTAGAATTAATTTACACATTTGTTTTTCACAGTGAACAGAGTTTAGTTAACTTTCATAAGAGGAGAAAGTAAGGCCGTTTAAAAAAACTTTCAAACTGCAGAATAATGCTGTTTGTATCCAACACTCTCTTTTCTGTAAGAAGTTAGCTATTTCCTAGGCTGAGTTGTGAAAACAATCAGTAACTTCGTATTAGGTAAAACTGTTCGCCAAATATTAATAAATAATAAAAAAAAAAAACCACTTGTCTGCCAGAGTTATTGAGAAAAACGACTTAATTCATTTGTCTGAACACTTCCATAAATCAGAAACATCGAAACTTTGGTGAAGCACATCTAGGTAAATACTTTCCTTTTATTATCAAGAGGCATAACCTCATGGATTGGATATGTTGTTGACCCCCCCCCCCCCCCACCCCAAAATTCAAGTGACAATCCATTCTATAGTTCTGCATTTAAGAGTGTACAAATGGCTTAGAGACTGTCGTACACAATTTGGTTTACATGTGGATGTTGTTGCTTTTATATTATCTTGGGTCTTAACATTTTTGTGTGGATTTTGGTCACGCAAAGCCAATATTAGAATTCACGGCCGGATTTTGACCGGTAGTGACATTACATTTCACCATTTTAACCAGCTCAAAACCAGCTTTCTATTGGTGGAAACGTCTAGCCTTAAAGGCAGGCTGCCACCAAATTAACATGTGCAGCATTTAGCCCTACCGAGTTCTGTCTCCCAGCAAGTAAAGGAATGCACAAAGCAATACCTTTAAACACAACATAAAAGCCATGTGCCTCCTTAATTATTGAGTAAACATTTGGGACATCCTTGAGCACCAGGGAGCAACTGAACTGCAAAGTTTAATGATATTTCTGTCACTAGATGGTGCCAGGGTATGTTCTTTATATTCTACCATGGCGCCATCTAGTGGCATTAATATCGTTAACCTCTACAGCTTGCTTCCAGGTGCATGATGACTTACCAAATTATTACTCAATAATTCAGAAGGCACGTGGCTTGTTTGTTGTCTTAAAAGATATTTCCTTGTGCGTTCCTTTGTTGGCTGTGAGCAAGCGCTAGAGAGAACTAGGTATCCGTGCCGAACGTTTGTTTGGTGGCACCCAGCCTTTAAGCTCACTAATTTCAACTAAAAGTTACTTTTTCTTAGACGTCCTAAAAGAAATTTTTTTAAAGCTAAAATGGTCCCTGTTGGTCACTTTAAAAAAATGTGGAGCAACTCGGTCTATTTACCAAGCACAGCTGCCATGCCATACTTCCCGGGGCTGATGTTCAACAAGGCTTCCTCAGAATAGGGATTATTAAAATTACTGTACTAACAAACATTCTGGATGGGTGTGATAAATAAATCTTTGGTTGTGCCGATCCTGCTCAAACACTGAAGTTATTGTGGAAAAAAACCCTCGTACATAGCATAATAGCGAAATATTAACTATTTTAACGTACAAGCTCTTCAAGCTCTGAGCTGCTTGTCTCAAAGAAATGAGATCAGTTTAAGGAAATACAAAACATAATAAAACGCTTGCTGATATTCAGCCCTGCCATCCATATAGAATTGTTTGGGGGATAAATAGAGAATGCTACACTAAACGGCAATTTTTTTTTTGGCCTAAAGAAGGAGGAAAAAGGGACAGACTGCTACAAGAAGATGTAAAATGTCACGCTTTCATTGTTATCAACGCTTAATTTGTCTTATACCGGCCGCTAACTTTAAGGAATACGAGATCGAGTACTGTGATGGTACTTGCTAGGCTGACACAGCTTTGTTTGTTGCAGCACAATTGTTTTACCTCTGTGGGCAGGCAGATTTTCTGTAATTTCTCATTTTTATTTTAATAAAATATTCTCTTGCGGCAACAAAAAAAGATTACTTGGGAGGATATGTGTTCAACTACAAATTAATTTTTTGTTAGGCCTGAAATGAAATTAATGTTCACGAGACCCAGCTTTTTTTTTATTAAATGGAGAAAAAAAGCACTAGAATAACTGAGGGGAAAAAGACACACAAATTAGCAAAGTACAACAAGGTGCGGCATACCTGCTGGAAATGGAAAATTATCCATCATTTGTAAGCCACTTATCACGAGTAGATCTGGTTTGTAATCTAACAGCTTTTCCTCAAAACTTTCAAGTCCAGTGAGCGTTGGGTTGTTTCTATCATTATGAACTATAAACCTACATAAAACATGTGTATTAACAGTTAGCTGCGCTACACACACTCAATGTAGTGAACACTTGAATTGCTTATGATAAATGTGAAGGTAGATATGTGCGAAAACGAGGGCCGCTTGCTTGTTTATTCACTCCTGGCTGAAAGTTGAGATTAATATACCAGAAATACCTTGGATTTTAAGTGCTTTTAGTGTCATCTATCGGCTAACTGGAAATCTTTAAATGATTATTATTATCTACATATTTAATAAAAAGCCAAATTTACAGCCTGGCACCGGTTAAAATTGGTTTCTATTGCCTAGAACGAAAATATACACTACCTTTAAGTTTTGCCTTCTTCCTCGAATAATGCATTCTTTCTCTTGAGGTTTTTTTAACTCCATAGAATCGGCAAGCTACGCAACACAGCTGCGCATGTGTCATGTGCAGCCCTCCAATAAAGGCTTTTAGGCGAGGTGGCCTGCCATATTTTTCCCTCTCGATCTGTCATGGTAGTAACTGAAGAAAGGAGGTAGGGTAAGTACAGGTAGTGTATATTTTCGATTTAGGCAATAGAAGCCAATTTTAACCGTGCCAGCCATTAAATTTGGCTTTCTATATAATTTACTGTTTCGAAAATAACCACTACCTGTAGATTTTCCATTTACGGAAGACCTCATCAAAACTGGTGGTGGGCACCACATGACGGGTTAACCTAGGATTGCGAGCTGGCACCCCCAAAAGTTTCTCAAATTTCGCACTTTATTGAAAACAAACAGAAACAAGATTTCGATCTCTTTCATAAAAAGTAGTGGCCCTGAAAAGGGCCGATTGTTCAAAGATGAATTTCTTGTTTCTGTCTTCTGGTGGACTTTCGTTTATGTCATTGTGTGCTTGAGTGGGCTGGACGACACATCTGGCAGCAACGATACAACCCAGATGGTGTAGTCCATTTTCTTGACTTGTTATGTCTCTGAAGTAGTGGCAAGTGAAGATAGATGGGCTTCTCCAGGATGCCACATGGAGAATCTCTTGGTGGTTGTGGAATGCCCAGGATGTAGAAATCGCCCTCAGTTTATATGCAATGACTCTGGTGTTGTTATCGGTACAGCTGATGTTGCGGTCTTAGTAAGCATTGATGACAGTCTTGATCCACGTGGCAGTCATGGCAGCTGAGGTAACTCCAAAGTCTTTCTTGTGTGGGAAGGAGAGTTCGTTGTTCTCAGTCTGTTTGATGACGTAGTAGCGTAAGACTCTTACAGGATAAAGAAAACGTTCTGGTTCGTCACCAATTATGTTAGTGAGCACTGGTATAATAAATGGTTTTGAAGGTTCAGATGGTCTTTAAGTCTTCGCACAAAAGGCAGGACGTGGTCTGGAAATTCTTGTTCCAATCCTCTTTTTGGTTTTGTGGCTGTTGCTTTGGAGCTTGAAGCTTGTTCAACGGTTACATGGCGGCGAAGCATGGAAATTCTGTGGCCGTTGAGACTGGGTATCAGCATTGACTGACCTCTAGGTGCTGCTCTTTTGGTTTGCGAGAGACGTCAAGGTGAGATCCCACGGTTGGGATCAACCCATGGAAGAGCGTGTCGTCGTAAAGGCGTTGATGCTGCAAAACGTGCCTCGTGGAGTCGCTGAGGTTGGATGTTGAATTCAGGGCAACGTCACGTAGGAGAAGGCTGGAACTGAAAAGTGCTTTAGTCAACCAATTGAAAGAGTGGTACTGGCGAAGGAAGCTTTCTTGAAAGAGTTCCGTGATGTGAAAGTGGAGGTGTTTGGCTTCATGTCGGCTTGAGACAGTTACACGTTTGCCACAGATTGCGTTGACGGCCGTGTATAAGACATCAGCTTGGGATGTGGCACGAAGTACAAGACGGATGATCTTGTCATTTTTCTTGACAACGGTGGAGGGTACTTCACTTTCCTGGGAATCAGCAGTGCAGTTCCAAAGTCCATTTTAGCTTCTGCGGTGAGAAATTCAGTCTGTGAATAGGTGGCGAAGAGGCGTGGGTTGGCGTCACCTTCGTCGAAGCCACGAAAACACCAGGCTTCACGTCCGGGTCTCGGGGGAGGTGGCGCTTTGTCGAGTTTAAGTGGTTCCCCTTTGCCGAGTAGAAGGCCGCCATTTCGGAAAAGAGTCGTGAGCAGGGTTGTGGATTGGCCTAGAATGTTTCAAGTTTCTGTCATGAAGGGCAAATCCCATGTAGACACCTCTGTTCTTGGTAGGCTTGGAAATGGTGAGAGATGGTTTGTACAGGAAGCAGTCTGGGACAATGTCCTCCACTGTCTTTAGGAGTTCTGAAAGTGGCATGCTTGTAGGGTAGCTGTTCTGTTGAAAGGAGTCTTCAGAGTGAGCAAGAAACGAATCAGTTGGCTATCACAAAGAGACCGAAAAGCCGAAAGTTCAGAATCATGGCGGTAAGAGTCGTTGAGGACGGAAGCGAAATCAAGATCCATGTCGGAGTCAGGAGCCGAATGGCGCGACTGTTGTAGTGGAGTCCGACGTCGTCTAAAGGTTGGGCATGCCTTGCTTGAGCCAGAAGTTTCAGTCGAATGCCATTTCTTCAGTGTCGGCGAAGGTTTGTCAAGATTCTTAAGTTTGCGAGACGGTCGGGTGGAAGACGAGATTACCCATTCATGGATATAGGACGTACAGTGAGATGATGTAGGTGGCGCCAGGTTGGAGTGCGCTGCTTGTATTAAAACTTGGTGATTGCACGATCCATGACCATGAGGACATGAATTTCCTTTGAGAAGGCTTGTGAAGTTGCCGGAATTGGTAAATGGGACGAAAGACGTGATAAGTGAAGACAGGTCGAGTGGTATGTGACGAGACCTTGAATGGTTGGTAGAGGACTTCGTTTTCTTTCGACTTATTTCGGTGAGTTGCGAGGGGGTGTCCATGCGTTGGCCACAATAGATGGGCGAAGGTCCAGGAAGATGTGGCTGCAAATCCGATGATTGTTGTTGTCTTGGAGGCAACAGCAACGGTAGGACAATGCCATTCGGATCCAGTGGTGGAGGGCTTGCCGGTGGGAATGATGTCCTTGATGCAGAGTTCCCAGGCGGATCCCTTGATCTTGCCATGCTGTAAGGTCAGTCGGCGATAGGCGATACTGGGCTTGCGGCTGGATTTACGCTGGCTGTCAGCGAAAGGTCTTGAAACGAAGGTGGAGGACTGTCACTGAAGAGGTGTAGGCGAAGGTGAGATAGAATCAAAGTGACCGTTTCCAACAGAAGCTTGAGGAAAAAGAATGGGAGGCCACCTCGCCTGAAAACTTTTATAGGAGGGCTGTGCATGACCTATACGCAGTTGGGTTGCGCATCTGGCCAGTTGTATGGAGTTAATAAACCTCAAAAGAAAGCAAGCATTATTTGAGGAAGAATGCAAAATTTTCGGGTAGTGGATATTTTCAAAATGGCAAATAGAAACAAAATTATGTACCAGTAAACTTTCCCTGTTGGAACATTATACAGTACATTTGATATGTCCCAAACCCAAACTAAGAACAAAATTGCATTGGAATAGATATAGTAGTTAATAGACCAACTTTACCAACGAAAAAATGAACCATCTTCTACTTTGAATGTTCGAAATCAATCGATCACAATTGTAACGCTCAAATTCAAAAACAAAAATACACACTG
>JAHWFP010052002.1:79-12469 GCA_023313725.1 Lithobius niger | reverse complement strand
TTTTTTCTGAACATTTTAAAAGATATGTAACTTGTTCTAAAAAAAAAGCCTACCCAACCTAACAGCAGTATCGTAATAATCTCGACCGAGATGTGAAATATATATAAGCATTCTGTTCAGCAAGACTGCACCTCTACTGTTTTAACAATATAGCCGTTGGGAAGGATGGAGGATGTAAAAAGGAGTAAAAAACTGAATATATCGCTACTACGCTATTTTTTCATCCTCATCTCACATTTGATTTAGTTTTTGCTAAATAGCCTATAAACTCCAAAGTCGTTTGAAATAGTCTTGAAGTGAAGGGCCTAAGCCATAAGGAAAGATCGTTTCAAACTGGTTAAAATCAGTGGCGTGCACAGGAGGGGACGGGCATTACCCCTGCTCTTTTCGTAAAAATTCTCTTTTTACTCTTTTTGTAAAAAAAAATATGTCGTATTTTGGTTTTCTGACCCGAACGCTGGTGCTGCAACCAGCGAAAGTGGCTAGAGGTCTAGAAGGCAAAAAGAAGGCCAGGAAAGAGGCAGAATATGGTAAAAAAGAGTGACAAGCTTAAAAAAAAAAAAAAGTAAAAAAACTGACGAGCAAAAAAAAAAAGGTCTCCAGAAACAGTACCTCAAAATGTCCTTTTACAAACGTTGCCCTGCCGTCTCGGTGGTCTGTGCACGCTAGGCCTACTGGTTAAAATGGTCTATTGGAATGTTAAAATCGGTCACAATTTCGCGAAAGTAAGAATTAAATATTTGTTGTAGGACCCAAGATCAACATAACAAATTTTGACCCGCGATGATTTAAGGTAAAAAGGGCAGTGTCCACTATAACTTACCCAACGGCAGCGATACATTTTTATTTTATTAGCAGTACACGAAAAGCTGCTGCACGGAATTGTAGCTCATTAACTTTCTGAATATTTTCTAGTTGTCGACGCTCTACAAACTAGAAATAACCAAATGTGTGACGAAACCATTCTATCGAGCTGGCTCAGCAAACCCAACGCACATGGTGACGTAATACAGAACACTTACGGTGGAGAGATATGGTAAGGGGTAAATTAACCCCGGGGAAAGCAAAACCTGAGGTGGTCCCTGGGGGTTTTGAGGAAAACTCCGGGGATTTTGAAAAGTCAAAAGTGGTGAGATATGCTCTTTGAGTAATTCGAGGGGAAGGAACCCCTGGGGTTTTGGTTAAAACACCCTCAGATGTCAATCAAACTACCCAAGATTAACTTTAGAGGAAACTAAAGTGGAAGTTCATGTGATATTCTACGTCAAAACAAAGCTTATCAAGCACTGGAAGAGCGTTGATTACGTAATCCTTCACGCTAATTTTTGTGTGGTAACGGCAGCAATAAAAATTCTTATTGTTGTCCTTCCTATTAGCACATTTTTCTGTCAAGTCTCGCGTAATTTCTACTGAACAGCGTTGTATCGGATTAAGCTGGGTCATTCAAGTTAGGTTTCGATTGGGTCGGCCAGTCGGGCCTGAACATCTGAATTTTGTTTTTGTCCTAATTGTTGCATTTGTTTGAAGCATGACAATAAAGCAATGGGTTCACAACATAGAAACCTGTACCGTAATTACAGGTGTACCTTTATTTATTTTATAAAAACCAGTGACATTAATTCTAAAAAGTTGAAGAGTAGGCAGCATAATGTAATGCGCTACTTCTGAAATAAGTAAATCCGTAAAAAAAAACCTAAGGTGTCGTACTAACATAACTTTTTAAATAACACAAATTTTAAGTGACGCCTCTTTCTGAAGTTCGGCTCCAACGTCACTTTATACTTACATCGTTTCTTTTATTGTTTCACTAATTTAAAGGTATAAAAGCAACACTTATATGCTAAACATCATGACCCAGGCTTCACTTAAAACCTGTGTTAGTAACACAGCTTACTCAATTTTTTCTTGTGGCACTGATTTTAGGGATTTTATATGGAATGTTAGATCCTGCTGTCTAGGCGTTAACTCTTAAAATTTTTGTGTCTAAAGCTATCTGTTTGGCCTAGGTTGTGTAAAACACTGGCATCGATCGATGTAAAATGGAGTATGATAGTAATGAAAGATTACAAGGTAATTATTCAGAACAAAAGAAATAAGTCAAGTCGACTTAATTTACGTCGACTGGAACTCTTGCCGCTTTAGGACAAAGCTGGATACGTGGACATTCAAGTTGGGGTTAGTTAGAACGACAATTGGTACATGGTAGTTTCTGCGAAGGTGATATAGCATCAACCAAAACCCATCCCTGTTCCTAGGTCCCATTCAGCTAGCTGGGCTTTTGTCTTCCAGCGTGCGCTCTTTTCAACCAATAATACCAAAGCTGTCATAAGAGCGACGTTGAAAATCGGTGTTAGGTGGTTACATTGAAGTTCTTAAAGCGCTTCAACTCCTTATGTAGATGAGTTGGTTTAAGATAAAGTGACTTGAATGTAGTTTCAGAAGGTTTATGGACGTTCTTAAAGCTCTATACGAGATGAATCGATGTAACTTAAGTTGTCTTGAGCTAAAGCGATTAACGAACGTCTCTGTATACCTCCGACAATGTTAAGAAAACAAGATGGTCTGAAAAGACATAACTGTTGCATACAACTCGATTGAAAATGTTTGTACATTCATAGAAAAACATTTAAAACATCAGTTTCATAATTTTTCCTTCTTCAGCTATTGTTTTCAGGTAACTTATTAATCATAATGAACATTTTACCCTGCCCCTGCCGTGGGTAGAATTTCACCTCAACTTTTGAAGAATATTTACCTCGGGGTTATTTTCCCCGATGCATAACTCACTACATCATTTTCCCCTGGGATATTTGGGAGGTGGAATACTTTCCCCTGGGGTTTCTACTCTACACTTCCCTGGGGGTTCAGCACAAAATCCCCGGGGTTCGACCACCTCGACTTTTCCCTCCCCTTCTGTTTTCCCCCTGACCATAGCTCGCCTTTTTGCAACCCCAGGGTTTTTTTACCCAGGGGAAACAAAAACCCCGGACCATATCTCTCCACTGTTAAGGTTTTTAATACTCATTCATTGTATCGAGAAACGAAATTACAAACAGCTATGGTACTAAATTTAAACACCGGAAACATAATAGGAGGCTAGCTTATCCAACAATTTATGCTTGGACGTTGATGGTAGACTTGTGAAAAAGAAACCGTCATGCAAGATAAGAAACCAGAAGTGATGCTTTTCAACGCGCATGCGCAGAACGCCTCGTTACGTTGAATACAAGTCAGGGACCATGTACGCTAATGAAGTTGGTGCCTTACGTATTGAACTCAAATATTATACGTTATTTTATTAATTTACACTTAAATTTACAAACAAATTAAGCTGGCTGAAAAAAAGTAGGGAACTGTACATCTGAAAACAGGAAAAAAGTAGGAAAATAAGGAATTAGAAAAAAAAAGTAGGAAATAAGGGAAAGGTAGGAACTCTACGACCCCTGCCACAGATTTAAATCAAAGATTTTTTTTTATTTAATTTAAATAAGCGGTTTAAAATCGACCCTGGCTAAAACAACACAGGAGTATTTTTTTCTGATTTATATAAAGTATGCCTTGTGCAACCCCACTATGTACGGTTCAAGGAAGAACACCAGAAAAGATGGTGAATTCAGAATTTATTCCAGGGTCACGCGGTCTGTTCTTAGGAGATGATGTCCAGTGGTTCAAGAATGCTCTAATCAGAGCTTCTAGCAGAGTAGCACACTTCAGCAAGAGTTGTAGCTGGTTAGGGGACTAGCTCCCAGAGTGAGGCGGAAGGGGGCTGCACGGCCTTAAGTACCAAGAACTGCAGCCAGTACCCACCACAGGTGGTGCAAGGTATTTCCTGTAGTACATCCTGGTATCCCATGAGCCATCTCTGCTAGCAGCTACCCCTAGGGGCAGGCAAGGCTAGAGCCATCCTGACCACTGACCTCCAGGGACTGGATCATACATCAAGAGTACATTGCATAACTGGAATACTTAATAAAGATACAGAGTATTTAGATTACGTAACACGAAGCCATAGCATCCAGATAAAAAGGAGGAAGCTTTTTAGGCAAGTTTGTTAGGCAAGGCCCTAACTCAATGTAAAAGAGGAAGCTGTGGAAACTGCTTCGTTGCACAGACCACTTGTTTATTTTTCTAACCACATTACTGAAGTTAGCTAGATGGTTAGGATAGAATTCTTGTATACTAGACTAGGCCATTATTATTATTACTAGCTTAACAGTGTGTTGTTGAATGCACTGCGGCACTCTTACTTCAGTATACTCCACCTGACTCCCAGTCGCACTTTTGTACTGAATTTGTCCATGGGGAGTGCGCATAGTATACCGTTATCCAGCTTCCCCTCTTCCCTCTGTTGTCTGCCCCCAAACCCCCATCCCTCCCTCGGTTGTTCCTGCGTATCAGTGCACGGTCTTGTACTTTCTTCTTACATAAGCCTACATTTTTAGGGAGCCTTTAACTACACTGTAACGAACTTAGTACTTTCTGATAATGATTGATGACAATGGCTTCCTCTAGGTTTTAGTTTGTTAGAGTAGTGGAGTGCTGGAGTGTGGACAATGTGGTGCAAGTCTCTTAGACCGTCGCCCCTAAGGAAGACAACCAGTACAAGCGTTGTCGAAAATTCCCAAGTTTTAGTGGAAGTTTGAACAGTTTTGGTTGTGCATTTTGGACTGTGGATCTCAGATTTGCAGTTTAATTTTTGTGTGATTACGAGTATCAACCAAAGTAAAATAGCCGAACCATCGGGTTTTTCAAAAAAAACAAGCCTTAAAATTTTGTTTTTCACATTTAAGGCTCTACAAGGCATTCCTGAGTTGAAGGATAAGCAGAGTGATTTGCAGCAATTAACTTATTTTTAAATTTTTATTCAGCTTAAAGTACTTGTTTATTTCATGAATTTTGTTTCTATGGGTGTTTCAAGAAATAAAATCACACCTGAACCACCAGGAAGAACACAGTTCACAGTTCTACTTGAATTTTCGGAGAAAATGCCGTTCTCCTTCTTCAGAAATATACGCACAACACGGAGGAAAAATAAGTTCTCACATCACCAATTGTAAACAAAATTTCGAAAGGACGCGCATGGAGAAGCAGACCACTGATCTATATATCATCGCTTCCAAGGAGATTCCACTTCATGCACCATCAGCTCACAGCAGAGTTTGACAAGAAGCTGAATCTCCTTGGAAGCGATGATATATAGCTCAGTGGTCTGCTTCTCCACGCGCGTCCTTATAATTTTGTTTACAATTGGTGATGTGAGAACTTATTTTTCCTCCGTGTTGTGCGTATATTTCTGAAGAAGGAGAACGATATTTTCTCCGAAAATTCAAGTAGAACTGTGAACTGTCTTCTTCCTGGTGGTTCAGGTGCGATTTTATTTCTTGAAATGACTTTACATAACCACTGTAATCGCCGTTTACCGGTTTTTGTTAAGCTATGGGTGTTTTACAGATTAGTCTACACTTTTTAACGACAATACACTTAACTGTTTTTAACAGCTTTAAATTGCTGACATAAGGCTTATAGGTTAACAGCTATTTTTTTTAATGGTCGTGCTGCTTTTTTTTTTACAACAGCATTTTCCTAGATCCAGAATCCTGATATGAAATTTGCAGGAATATAATTTTAGCATTTTATTGGCTAGCTGGTTTCCCCTGTTAATTGTCTGTCCGTCAGAACACACACAGTGGCACTGACACAATTCATACAAGCGAGGGAAGAAGAGACTCTTGCGTAAACAGGAAATCAAGTCATACTGTCAGCATAGCCCTGGATGACGGGAACAAAATCAAACAAAATACCGTAAATAAATACAGAAAGAACAGATTTTTTTTTTCGTAGGCTTTTTAAACTTATTTCTAAATAATACAATTAGGCCTACTCCTTCGAAAATTACTATAAACAACTTGCACAGTTCAAAACGCTTCACCAAAAGAGTTAAAGTGTCCACTAAAAGTTGTGAATTTTCGACAACACTTTTGCTGGTTGTTTTCCTCAGGCGACAGTCCACGAACTTTGCTGCTGTTAATATTCAAACTTCCCTCTCAACACACAGCTGGCAATGCTGCTTGCGTTGCTTACATCCAGATCCAGACATCCTTCCTCCAAATCTCCTTCCAAACTGGTGGTGGTATAGGGGGAAAATTCTACCATCTTGCTTAAGAATTTTTCAGTTACCAGGTGTAATTATTCCAATTAGGGATAGTCCGGTATCGGTATAATCTGTATTTATCGGTATTTTTGTTGTATCGGTATCGGACCACTGTAAGGCTTCTGATACAGATACTCGTTATGCCAAGAAACGCAACAGTCTTCCCTGCAAAACTGAAACCAACTACGGCAAAAGCAATAACCAAATCCATTTGCTCAGTTTGTAATGAAAATGTAGCACATGACCGTTCCAGTGCTCGAGTTTTACAACGAGCAACTTAAAATCTAACAGAGAAGGTGAATGTACATACTGAAGCCGTAAGTACGAAATAAGAGTAAAATTGCTGTTATTGCTGCACGGAATTTTCAGGGTAATGTCAACAGTTAAAACCCACGCAAAACCAGAAACTGAAATTGCACATGTATGGAATTTAAACTTTTAATTGTAATTTTTTATTAAATATTTTCGGTATCGGATCGGTTTACCCTTCATCGGTATCCTATCATTTATTCCCCTACTAGGCTACGAAAAAAGGCAAAAATTTTGACTGAACCAGCTTCCACTTTTTACTTTCTAAACAGTAATTTTTCCATAGTAACTAACGAAGTTAGCCCTCAGTTGACCTATTCTGTGGTCCCAGATACATACAGTTTATAACAACCTTATCCGCTGTTGGTCACCACTTGCCATTTGGTGAATAAAACCAACAGTTGATGACAAGAATACTGAACCAAAACAGTAACTAACAACAGAGAACAACACTAAAATAGCGATATCTCGGAAACCATACAACTTAGCCTACGTACAAATAGTTTGGTCACTGTTCTCAGTTACAAGCAACCCTTTCGAATGTCAATCTGGTAGCAGTTGCCACTTGGCCAGTCGACCCTACAAAGCATTTTACAATTTCTACTCGCCACATACCATTTGGCGAGTGGAAATCAACAGTTGGCGACTTGGAATTTAGCCTTACTCGCCAAAACTGCGACGACCATGCCACTAAAAAAAGGAGTATCTCTGGAACCGTACAAGTTAAAAAACGGTTTGCAGCGTTATGCTCAGATTTATAAGGGCTATATAACCGAATTTTCTGCATTAATACAGGCGTTGAAGAAAATTGTGCAATTTGTTAATGCATAAATTAGAGAACCTTGCATCATACAAGACATAGTTGATATGTGGCGAGTAGAAATTGTAAAATGTCGAGTGCTTTGTAAGGTCGACTGGCCAAGTGGCGACTGCTACTAGATTGACATTTGAAAGGGTTGCTGATAACTGAGAACAGCGACCAAACTATCTGTACGTAGCCTAACCAAATTGCGAGTGGCGACCGACATATGGAAGGGTTTTACCCCTAAAAGAAGTTTTTACGTAGCCTAAAGTACATGCCTGTATTTTATTAATGCTTTACAATTATGGGAAATGCTACCCGTCCCAAACGTACTCGGTCCTTGCAAAAGCGCTCCCTGGGGCTCATGCCCGCCGCCCCTTTCCCCTTCTTCTAATCATAGTTTGTCTCAAAGGCGGTTCGACGCGGGAGGGTTCTACCAGGTAAGTATTTTAGGCTAAGTAAAAACTACTTTTAGGGGTAAAACCCCATTTTTACTATTAGTCTAAAATACATACTTGTATCTTACTAATGCTGACTTTGTCCTACCTAAAAGATGGCGTCGAACCCGCGCCTTGGAAGACCAGATAGCGACCCTGAGACCCAACAAAACTAAAGTTCAGCGTCGCCATCGACACACAGGGGTTCCTATGAACCCCGCTCGTAACCAATACCTTCTTACCTTACTTCCTCACCACTTTACCCTCCGCAATGAAGCGGAAGTTCCTATCCTCGGAAAACGAGCTGTCCACTCCTCGTAGATAATGGGAGATGAAGATGTTGCGGTTCTTTCATCGACCCACCTCCAGTACTTCAGTTAATGATGTTCCAGAGGCAAATGCCCATGAAGCCACCATTGCTCGGACCTCATGTGCATTAACTGAGCGGTGACCTGTTCACCCTCGGATCGGTACGCTCCTTTGATTACCCAGCATATCCAGCGACCTACTATGCCTGGCGCCACAGGTTCGCTAGTTGGGTTTCCTCCCTCCGCCTGCAGTTTAACAAAGAGGGGTACCCACAGTTTATCTCCTTTGGACAGTGGTTTGAACATAACTGTTCTTTCCACAACATCCTTAGTATGGGCTAAGTAGAATCGCATAGCTCGGATTGGGCAGTGCAATCTGTCCGGGCATCCGGGTTCCAGGGTCCGAACCAAGGCAGAGATCACAATATGCGTAGGAGCCTCATCTGGTTTAAGGGTCTTGGTCCTGAAATCCAGTGTCGTAGAAAGGAATTCTCGACCAATCACTCGTGTAACACACAAAATCCTTCCCTCTGGCTAGCACTGCCATCTCACCCTGACGAGAAGCAGAAGCTAGGGCCATCAGGCACACTGTTTTCATTGTGAGGTCCTCGAACGAGGCCGACCCAAGGGGTTCGAAAAGTGGGTGGGGGGGGGACCCGAGGTATCGATTCACACGCGAGAGATCCCTTTGGGCATTGGGCGCATAATTTCCGGATACTCGGACGAAGCACACTGAATGACTGCATGATCCGCGATATCACTGGGCTGTCCACCATTGATTTATCCCCTGATAGAGACAACACAGAGTTGATGGCAGCTCTGTACCCTTTGATGGTAATGGGAGCCAGCCCCCGATTGAACAGGGAGTTGAAAAACTCAGTTCTTGTAGTGAAGGGTGTTTCGCACGGACGTGATGCCCTTAACACCATTCCATCCACCCCTCCATTTACCCTCGTAAATAGTCTTAGCTCTGAGTCTCGATGGCATTCCACTACCATCTTAGAAACACTCTGTGAATAACCTCCCGTCACTAATTCCTGCGTTGCAATCTCCAGCTGTGAAGGTAGGGGTAGGGGTTTTGTAGTTCGGATGGACAGTCGATCTCTGGTGCTGTGACAGAATGTCGCAGCGATCCGGAAGGGTGAATGGGAGTTCGGTTGTTTCACAGTTCTACAAACCACGGGGTTGCCTCCCACCACGGGGCGATTACGATGAATTCTCCCGACGATTCTTTGATCTTGTTGAGTACTAGCTGTAACATCTTGAATTGGGGGAAAGAGATAGGCGAACAGATTGTCCCATCACATGCTGAAACCGTTTGTCGTAAGTGCTCTGTTGTCCAGATAGGGAGATACAAACAGGGGGAGCTGAAGTGTTCACGTGTGTCGCGAACACATCCACCATTGGGGTGCCTCACATCCTGAAAAGAATCCTGCCCACAGCCGGGTATAATCTCCACTCCACCATTGGAGTTTTGTTCTTCCTCGAGAGCTCGTTCGCTAACACATTTAGCTTGCCCGTTATGTGGCGTGGGTGCAGAGTAATCTCCGATTCTACGCACGGTCGGAATATCCGTCCCACCTCCAGGTATAATAACAAATGCATGCCCCATCTCCCTCTCTTGAGGTACGAGACTGCAGATGTGTTGTCAGACAACACTGTGATCGTCAATCGCTGAAACATGTGGGTGCATAGCGACAAAGCTAGGAACACTGCTCTTAGTTCGAGCACATTGATATGCAACTCCTCCTGCAACCAGCTCTCTGCCGACCGCTCTTCCCCCACGGTCGCGCCCCACCCCGAGGCGGATGCGTCCGTGATCAGAAGCCAGTCCAATGCCGTTGTGTGGGTAGGTACCCCTTGGACCAGGTTTTCCATGCACATCCACCACAAGATCGCATCCAACGGTGCTCTGTCCAGGGGGACTTAATCCTCTTAAGACCTGTGTGGGCACCACTCAATCTTCCACATCCAGTGGAGCGGCCACACCCTTCACGCTCCCAGAGGCACTAGTGTCGCACAAGAGTGCATCTGGCCTATCACCCGTGATCGTTCTCTCGCCGTTAAGGCCCGGAACTTGCCGCCCGTGACACCTGGTCCACTCGTGCATCCGTCGGCCTCACTGAGAACAGGTTCGTATAGATAGTCGCCTTTAAAAAGTCGAAATGTTGGTTGGGAGACATCCTTGACTGCTTTGCATTCACTCCCAAGCCGAGAAGTGTAAGTAGCTCACCAAACTGTATTTGACCCTAAGAGCCAATTGCAGGGATGCTGCTGAGGGTACCAGCTTTTTTCACATTCCCAAAATTTAATTTTTTTCACCTTTTTCACATACCTGTTTTTCATTTTTTCACATACTTCTCCTACCGGATTTTTATTTTTTCATATTTTTCACCTACCTAGTTTTCATTTTCGTATCACTTTCATACATCACCAGTTTCACATTTCTTTAATAAAAATATTTCTTTTCCAGTAACCATTGTAATTCCCCTGTAATTTCACTCAATAGAGCGAAAGCAAATTTAAAGCGATTCCGCCCGTAAACCAACCAATTTTCTTTTGTGTGTTCTAACCAAAGGCATGCCTACGTAATTCCAGGCCCAAAATTAGGGCGGAAAATTTGATTATTTTTAATTCGTTTGTGCATTTTGCATTGTTTCGCACCAACACTCGTGTATTTTTCACATATTATTTTGCCACTAGCAAATTTTCACACTTTTCACACCGGCAGCATCCCTTCAATTGTCCAGGGAAGAGAATACATCGACCAGTAGACGATGAAGGACCGCTATCACCAGCTTCATCATTAATGTGTACACGCGCGGTGCTATGCACAGGCCAAAGGGAAGAACTCTGAAATGGAAGACTTTCCCTTGGAAATAATCCGGAACAAGTGAAACACTTAGGGATGCAATAGAATGTGGAGGTAGGCGACCTCCTTGTCAATCCACGTTGTGAAATAGCCTGGCTGGATCACCTCCCTCCCTCGAGCGTCTTCATTTTGAAATGGTCCGATTGAATACACCAGTTTTAGTGCCTCAAATTGAAAATCAGTCGAACACCCCTGTTCCTCTTGGGGATCACCCGGGCTGGGCTGTAGAATCCTGGTGTGTTGGCCGATGATTTCTCCAGGGTTCCTGTCCTTACCAGGACTTGAACCTTCGCTTTCGCGACGAACTCCGGTGATTCCTCTCAATTTCTCAGCCAGTGAGGGGGTATTAATGTTAGTGGCGGCTCCGAAATAGTCTGGGATACAACCCTGGGCCACGACGGCGATGACGAAATGGTCTCAAGTCATCTCCATCCAGACTCCGAAAGGGCGCATTACCCGGGCCCCAAACTGTTGGTGGAATAGAGGGGTCTGGTGTACCAGGAGCGTGTTAATGTCTAGGGAGAGGTGTCCTTCGTGCCCCTCCCCCCCTCGATGTTGCGGGAACTGCCGAACCTCATCCACTTCCAGCTTTTGCACCTTAAGATAGTTGAGCTCCCGACGAGGCATCTCGGGTGTTCTGTGGGGCAGGAGGGTCCCCCTTGGGAGAGACGCTCGCGAAAGGGCTGATGCGAAGATCATCCTCCAGCTCTGCGAGGCTCCCGTAGAGATCCCGGCGTTAGGGCGCAGTAGATAAGAGTTGTCCACTGAATAACCACTGTGATCGGTGAACGGGTAGAAGATGTAAGTCCTTCATGGTGTCCTTGCCAACTCCTGCCTGAACTCCCTCCAAGTAGGAATCCCTATGATGCAAGACATAGTTGGAAAGCCTTCGAGTTCCCGAGTTGATAGCTTCAGTGTGGAACTCCGATGCCTTCCGTAGGAGTTTCACTGCGCTGTCTACCACTGCTACGTCGCCATCCTCCGGCGCTGCTGCCAGGAAGGCCAGAGTTAGGCGGTTGCCGCTGAGTAGGCCAGATCCGCTGTCGAGTTTGCTCTCAAACCTGTCCAAAGAACTTTTTCGTCTCCTCAAAGTGCACTGCAGCCACCGTAACAAATTGCAGGCTAGTCAGTGACGACTCCAGCTCCATTTTGCATTCCGCCGCCACATTCGGTCGCCTCAAACGTTTTGTACCTGCCCACTCTAGAGGCGTCCGCATTATCTAAAGTTTCCCTTGGCACATAAGATCCGGAGATGGCAAAGGAGTCACCGCCGACAGCAGTTTTCCTTTGTCCCGACGGGTCCCCATGTTCACCAACAACTGTTGAAATAGCACTTCAGACTGGGGGAGGTTATGATGGGATTTTCTCACACGGTCAACATTGGCGTACGACGTTGCCGGTGGTTCTCTTTCTGGAGTGTCCAAGGTCACCACTCTCAGGCAAAACTAACTTGGAAGTGGTTAGTGGCGGACTCTTTGCCGAGCCCTGGCGGACTCTTTGCCGAGCCCTGG
>JAHWFP010051999.1:0-20958 GCA_023313725.1 Lithobius niger | reverse complement strand
GCTATTGTACGACTTACCCTCCTTTCACCTTAGGTCCTAAAAAAAAAACTTTAAGAGGGCCTGATTTCCGAGTCCCCCCCCCCCCCCTGAACAAAAAAAACTCATTATTTTGACAAAATGGGGAAAAAAACCCCTTCGGGGGGGGGGGGGGGAATCATAAAAAAGAAATTGGTTCTTATCAGCGGTATTATGGAGTTTCGCCTTTGGTCTCAAAGGTCGTTGGTTCAGTTCCGCTCAGGCGCTAACAATTCTGCCCAAAAGGTAACGAAATAAGTTTGCATCTGTATTTATTAATCACTTTTCGAGCCCATTTGCTTTGGGAATTATTTAGATTAGGGGTACCACGCAAAAACACTTAATTTTATACTAACCGACGCTACTCTTCATCCTAACACCATTTCGCATCACAAAGTCCGGGGGAAACGTTTTTTTCCAACCATAAATGCACAGCTAAATGCATAAATGCGTCTGAAAATAGCACAGCTTCACATACAGCGTTGAGCGAATGCCGCCATCTTCCTCCTTCGTTGCTTGCAAGCAAGAGGACCGCTCTAGAGATAAGAGAATAGCCAAACCCAAACAGTTCGTTACAAGTGAAACGTCAAACAGAAGCCGGTACCTGCCTAACCTAACAACAATACCACACCAAACGTGTGAACCGGAACGACAAAAGGAGTGTGTTTCGTCTGGTTTTGTTGTTGTTGTCGTTTAGGTTAGGCAGGTACCGGCTTCTGTTTGGCGTTTCACTTGTAACGAACAGGTTGGGGTTTGGCTATTCTCTTATCTCTAGAGCGGTCCTCTTGCTTACAAGCAACGGAGAAGGAAGATGGCGGCACTCGCTCAACGCTGTATGTGAAGCTGTGCTATTTTCAGACGCATTTACGGTTGGAAAAAAACGTTTCCCCCGAATTTTGTGATGTGAAATGGTGTTAGGATGAAGAGTAGCGTCGGTTAGTATCAAAATTAAGTGATTTGGCGTGGTGCCCCTAATCTAGATAATTACCTTTGCTTTTCCATACTGTTTATTCAGACAGTCTGATGTTGCAAAAAAGGTGCCGAACATGCCTCCGTCGCCTAGCAAAGTCGCTTCATAGTGGCTATAGTGTCTAGTTCCTAATATAGTTATAAGCATGGCTTGATAGTTTACTGGGTATGGCTGGTGGAAGGACGATGACTATAAACTGCAATCTTGTCGTGAAAATCAAACAAACTATAAAAATGTGAAAAATTTATTTAAATTACATAACGTCTGCAACGGACTTCAATCGTTCATTCTGAGTTTAGGAGTGTAGACCAGGACCACGAATTGAAATATATAGTGAAAATTGTGAAACCTGACCTTTAAATTGTATGCTTTAGTAACGATTTGACTTTAATACTTACAGGTGCTGATGCTAAGACGCCATAATGGAACGCATTCCGAAGCCAGATGTAGAACAAACACAAACAGCCATGATTATGGGCGGCTTGGAAAACATGAGGAAACAGAAGCAATACACTGACGTCATCTTGTCATGCGGGGATGTTCAATTTCCGGCACACAAAGTCGTGTTGTGCGCAGGCAGTGCCTACTTCCGGTCAATGTTTGAGAGCGGAATGCGCGAATGTTCTAGCGGCACGGTGGATTTGCAGAATGTCAGTGCCGAATCCCTCGCCATCGTCCTCCGATATTTGTACACGGCAAAAATTAGTGACGTAGAAGAAGTTGAACTGCTGAAGGACTTGCTCGCTACGTCACACATGTTACAGCTTGAGAGCCTCTACAGTTATTATTGTCAACTCCTGTTGGACGACCTTACCCCTTTCGATTTTCTGGAAGTGTGGGATCTGGCATCGCTCTACGACGATTCGACTGTGCAAGAATACGTTTTGAGTGTGTTGGCAAAACGGTTTCCTCATGCCAGATTGGCAGAGGATTTTCTGTACCTCACAAAAGACCGTCTGGAGGACCTTTTGTGCCATCCGGAATTACGTTGCGACGTTGATGACAGATTGGAGGGAGTTCTGGAATGGGTGAACCACGATGTTTCGTGTCGTAAGAACGACTTAGAAGAATTGATGGCACTCATTCCTCTGTCTTCTGCTTCGGCGCAGTGCCTGGAGAGGTTAAAAAACGAAGAAATCGTCCAACATTTCAGAGACTTATTCTCAAAATTAACTGCCATCAGCTCAAGAAGTTTAGAAGACGATGTACCTGTAGTGAAGCCTCATTTTTCTACGGCTCAAGAAGATACGAAAATTGCAGTTTGTTACAATAGAGAAGGCAGCCACTACCTCAATATTTACCATACCTCTAAACGCTGCTGGGGAGACGAACAAAAAATTCCTTTTCCACTTCATCCCTGTGCGACCGTCGCAGCAACTCCTGATGGGGATATTATGTTCATAGGAGGTGCATCCTGTGCTGGTGATGGCATACAACCCTTAGATATTGTTTTAAAATACAGTATGAATACAAAGTGCCTTAAGTATGCAGCAAGAATGTCTACAGCAAGATGTAGGCCAGGTGTTGGAATGTTCCGCGGTCATGTTTATGTTGTAGGTGGTAAATATCCTTTGTTGCCAATCTCCGGCTCCAGTACCGTAGAGAAATACAACTGTGTGACCGATAGGTGGATCCAGGTACCTGACACTATTAACAGCTATGGTGCTCCGGAAATTGCACAAATTGCGGATTGCTTGTACGTGATTGGTTTAGATAATTCATCCGCTGATGTCACTGTTGAGAAATACGATTTATCATCACGACAGTGGTCACTTGTGAGAAATTTCAGCGATCGCCATTGGGAAAGTGTCAGTGTTGCTGTGTGGCATGAAAGGATATTGTTCTCGGTAGAAGACGGTGAGGTTTTTCATGTGCTTGATCTGGAAAATGGATCATTCGAAGAAAGGACGTGTGAAGGTGGTCCAACTAACATTTTAAAAATGTATTCTAGAAATCCGGCGCAAAGGAATTCGTGTGTGTTTGTTTCTGACGGCGATCAGTTGTATGCATTCGATCCTACCAAGGCAACGGGTGCATGGAGTGTTTTGACTAATACTTTCCCGCCTTCTGGTAGTTTAGTTGGTTCGATAACACTCGTATGAAATAATAACGCGAACTTCCAAAAAAATTTCGAAGTGATTTTGTTTCGGTGATTTTTTTTTTAGCAGAAATGAGACCAAGACTCGTAAGCTGTTGTAATGGATCCATCCAGTGATATTAACGTCAGACATGTTTAACAAAAAGGATTGCGAGATTTAATTTATTAAAAATTTAACCAATGGTCGTAAAGTTCAAATGAAAGGGATTTATGGACATGAAGCGAGTTTATCTTATGTAACATTTTATGGCAATGTTAATTTATTGTTCCTTATCGTTAACGAACCTTGTTCTGCTGCATGTAGCAATACTAATTTTTTTGTAAATAGTACAAAAAGTGGGAGAAAATGCAACAAGGGGGCACATGTGGATCTCGCAGAAAATAACAGGTTAACATCACATTAAAAAATAAAACACCTTTATTAAAATTCTATAATTCTGTGTCACTATTTTTTGTCCCCCTATAGCTGAAAACACGGATTCTTTCAATTTTAGTTTATTTTCCGGAGCTGTGACCCAGAGTCGTACGTCCCCAACAAATTCATTACAGACTAAATAAAACTAAATATTAAGCCAAACGAATCCCTTTGTACGCCACAACTACGAACACTTGCTAATGCTGACCCACAGGCTACACTATCGATCACCTCAGCATCACAACACATAACAATCAATCAATCAATCAATCAATCAATCAATCAACAACAACAATCTTTCACGATATTAATTTAGAGCCATGGCCCAAAGCCGTACGCCCTACTAAAACTAAATACACAACACGCTATACTCATACAACAACGCAACTCAACTCAACTCAACTGCGACGCAACTAAACGGTTTAAACGAGCGTTAACCACTCCTAGTCATCTGCCCGAAGCCCTAAGGCGCAACTATCAACACTTCAACAATCAATTTTTTAGCAAGGAATAACACGTGCATGAAGAATGTATCTGGAGTTTGCTGTGTGGCATTGTTACCTAATTACAATGGTTAAAACAATGTAAAACAATCAAAATGATCGTTCTGGTTCCCATAACTCCGGAATGGCTTGACCAATCGAAAAAGTCGTCTCTGTGAGGATGAATCCCAAGGAAATTTCTGGGTCAAAGCATGTTTCAGATTTTAGGTAGGTACAATAGTTTTTTTCTGAAGCCGTGTAATACAAGAACAAGAACAACACCACAACAACAAGAAGTGAACAGTTTCAAAATTTACGTCTTTGTTCCCTATTTTTAGTCTTGCGTAATTGCGTAAAAAGTTGTTGTAAATATACCTTCCACACCTATCTACTATCTGGCCAAGTTTGGTGGAAATATATCATTGAATAGAAACGGAGAAATTAATAGTTTTAGTTTCGCTGGAGAGAGGACTTGAATCATATATATATATACACGGCTATCGCCGTGTTTGATAGCCGGTGAGTCCCTAAGAGTATCAATGGTGGAACATGGTTTTTAGTGCGGAGGGAAGGGGTGATTTACCCCCAAAAAACGTTTTTTGGCTGTAACTCCCTTAACGGTAAACAATACAAAAACATAACGTGAAGTAAAATTGTTCAGAACACAATTCTGAACAGGAAAAGTGGTATACATCTTTTATGTTACAGAAACCAATGAAACCCAAAATTGTATTTCAAGTTTACCCCCCCATAATTTGCGCAAGCGCTTCTTTTTCCAATTGGTTGTTATAGTGTTATAGTGACATGCTTAGGTAGTCTGAAAGTTGTAGATATATTCTGATCATTAAACCTAACCAAAATTGTTTAGATTTTGTGTAGGGACCGTCCTACACCCATTTAAAAGTGAAGTGCAGCAGCGAACGCATATTAGTGATTTTCGATTTCAAAGTTATCGTGAGAGTTCTATTAGCTCGGAATGGACATGTTTAGAATATTATGAAAGGTGGGGATCTTTTCTTTCCGGCAATCCTAACCAAAATTGTTTAGATTAGATAGGGATCGTCCTACACTCAATGAAAGATGAAGTGGTAATCGCTTAGCGGCGAACACATATGGTGATTTTCGATTTCAAAGTGCTCTTGCGAAATTTCTATTAGCCCGAAATAGACATGCTTAAGATATTCTGAAAGATGGTGGTGTATTCCTTCTACAAATCCTAACCGAAACTGTTTGGTTAGATAGGGACCGTCCTATAACCACTTAAAGGTAAAGTGGTAATAGCGCAGCGGCGAACGAATATGTATTCGTCACTGAGCTATTACCACTTCATCTTTAAATTAATTTAGGACGGTCCCTATCCAACCTAAACAATTTTGGTAGGATTACTGGAAAGAATAGATCTCTACCTTTTAGAATATTCTAAACATGTCTATTTCGGGTCATTAGAAAGCTCTCAAGCGCGCTTTGAAATCGAAAATGACTATATATACGTTTGCTGCTGCGCTTGTACCACTTCACCTTTTAAGTAGTTATAGGACGGTCCCTATCTAACCTAAACAATTTTGGTTAGGATTGCTGGAAAGAATAGATCACCACCTTTCAGAATATCCATAGCACGCCTATTTCGGGCAATTGAAAAGCTCGCAAGAGCACTTTGAAACCGAAGCTCACCATAACAATCAATTGAGAAAAGGAGCGTTTATGCAAATTAATGGGAGTAAACTTGAAATACGATTTTGGCGTTCAATGGTTGAATTTATGTAAAAGGTGTATACCGCGTTTCATGTACAGAATTGTGTGCAGAGCATTTTTGTTTCACTTTATGCTTTTGAATTGTTGACGGTTAAGGAGTTACAACCGAAAAAAACTTTTTTTTTTGGGGGGGGGGGAGTTGGGGTGGAATTACCCCTCCCCTCAGGATGGGTTCCAACTTGCTATCATAGCTATTTTTTCCCAGTCACCCTTAATGTGCATCCATAGCAAATTTCATGCTTTTCACAGAAAGTGAACAATTCAATCAATTTTGAGCCCCAAGCCACCCTACTAAGCAGTTCACAAATGTGTGAAAAGTGATGTCACTGTGTGCGTTTTGCAAAGTTGGTGAGGGTGCAACATGTGATAACAAGAAGTGCCTATTTACCGAACCTGACAGGCTACAGCATCTAGCGCCATTTACCATTATAGCACTTGATTTCAACATGCGAAGGAATGCTCAAACAAATTTATTTTTTCACAACAAACAAGCCGCATGTCTCCTTAATTATTGAGTATGAAGTTGGTGCATCAACGTGCACCAGGAAGTAATCGGTCAAGGTTAATCATGACAATGTCACTAGATGGCGCCTGTCTAGTGGTTCAAAATCTGCGTTTCAAAGCAGTCGATATACTACAGAAAAAAGCTCTCGTGATTACGTTAGGCTTAACTTTACCGCTCCAATTTTACACTCGTTAATTAAGGAGGCACGTGGCTTGTTTCTGAGAGTCACGGACTCAAGAGATGCGTGGGAGTCGGAAGAGAAGAGGCAATGATGGACAACAAGGACATTTATTAAATGTGGAAATCTCCCAATGTGGAAGAGGTTCGTGATCTTGGCATATGGTTCGCTCCAAACCTAAAGCCTTCTCTTCATTGCCACACAATTACCACACTGGCTTTTCGTCGGCCTGCTGTTGTAAATCGTTGCTTTACGTCGGGTAATCTTTGTATAAAGGTTTGGGCGTTCAAGGTCTTCGTGTGCCCTCTTTTGGAATACGCTACCCCCGTGTGGTCCCCTCATTCACTGAAGGGTATTGATTTGGTGGAATCGATTCTGCGTCGTTTCACGAAAGGTCTACCGGGTTTAAGAAACTTGTCTCCTGAAGCACGTTTGAGTGTTGCTGGGTTGGAAACACTGCGAGGATTAAAATTTGACCTTCTGCTTACTTTTAAAATTTTACATGTTTTTCTTTCTGTTGATTTGCCCTTCTTCGATGGTCGTTCTGCGAGTGTAACCAGAGGTCACTCTTGGAAACTTGTGGTCCCCCAGTCTAGAGTTAATTGCCGCAAAGAGATTTTTGCGATCAGAGTGGTTCCGGCTTGGAACTCGTTGCCAGAGGAGGCTGTGTCCGCTCAGACTGTGTCTGGTTTCAAACGTATACTGTATGGTCTCCCCCTCACCGACTTTAGCATTAGCCGACCTACTACTGTTTTTGGCACACGTGTTAGTGGCTACCAGCCCTTCCATTTTTCCTCCACCTTCTGTGGAAAACACTATTATTATTATTATATTAATCTGGATTCACTATTAATAAGGATTCACTTTGCGGGTACTTCGTGATAAATCGTATGCTGGTCACCTCAAGTTTGACAAATTAGAAACCATGAACTGTGCAGATTAAATGCTGATCTCTTTTTAACATGTAGTCCTGTATGTACTTGCTGTAGTGGATGTTGTGGCAAACTGTTTTTCATCCGTAGATCAGAAAACCGTACAAGAAGTCATCCATATAAATTGGCTGTCACCACTGTAAAAGTGATTTCTTAAAATACGTCTTTGCCGTTCATACCATTGGTGTGTGGAATGCCCTGCCCGAGAGCGTTGCGTTGGCACAGTCTCCTCTTTCTGTCATCAGGAGGGGTCTTAAAAGTGTTTTGACTTGGCAGACTTTCTTCGAAGGAGCTACTGTTATGTATAATTAAATTTTCATTTCTGTTCATTGTTGTGGTATTGCGTAAGTAGTCTCCAGACCCTGCTCTGTCAGTATAGACCGTGTTGGTCAATATTATTTATTGTTATTATAACTTGTCATCCTACTTTTGCCGTTTTCATTGTTGTAAAGTGGTGCTCAAAAAGTCTTATTATACCAGCGTTCGTATTTCCATTGTTTAAAAGTGTGATGATAACTAACTTATCACCATACTTTTGAAAGTTTAAACAATAGTTACCATCACACTTTTAAAAAATAGTTATCATCACACTTTTAAACAACTGTTATCACCACACTTTTTTGAACGGGCAACCAACCAAAGAACACACACTTTTATGTGTCTGGTTTTATTAACTTTTGGTGTAACTAACTGCTGTTCGACCTTGAACCGCATGTCGAGGGTCGTACACGTTGTAACAAATGTGCTGTCTGCCACATACCGGCCAACAAAGTTTTAGTCGCGTGGACTGTGCCATTGTAAGCGTTTGAGCTAAAAAAAAAAAAATAAAAAATAAAAACAAGAACACAACTGTGATCTATGGAGCTTGATTTTGTACGGCATATGTGATAGCACATATTTTTATTGAAAATTTGCAAGCTAAGGGTCGAATGTTTACTGGACGGCAGTTGTGGGGGGGGGGGATGACCAGCCTCCCCCCTCCCCCCAAAAAAAAAAAAAAATGTAAGATTTTTTTGTATGGCGGGAAGAAGGGTTTAGACTTATTTATGCTAAATTTTTTGCGTTTAAATAACAGTATGCAGTTTCTGTTACCTAGTTTTACTTGGCGGGACGAAATAAAAAACATAACTACAACAACAACAAAAAACGCTGTTCTACACATATTTTGTGACGAGACCCTGTGGCAGTCAGAATGATCACAATGTTTAGGAATATTTATTGTTGTCAGAAATAAATGTAACTTATGGCTATGGTCTTTGATGGGAATGCTATGCATGCAAACCGACTGAGGGCTGGTGGTTGAGCTGTAGCAGGAGATTGTTAAAAGTGTACAACATTAACACCTCCAATCTCATTGCACGAATGTGAAAAATAACTAGCACACTATGACGAGTAAGTACTTCAGCACATTTCTTTGTTTTGAGTTTCGTTTTGCCATTTCAAGGATTTTAATCTTTCTTACCTTTTTTTAACTGCTTATGCTTATAACTGCATAAAGCAGTTATTGAAATACAGTCGGGGAGAAAAAGGGGCTTACGTCGCGAGCTATTGTTAAATGACGTTTCGTCCCACACCAGTCGTTTATTTGAACGGGTCATGCCTATCACCCTTATCGTATGGCCGGAAGTGACTGAAATATCGATTCGAGTCGATTTTTCATGATTTCGATAAGAAGACGTGCCAGCAAAATGTAGGCGTTGTTATTGAACAGTTTATGGCTAAATCGTTTGCATATGAAGGGTTGTAGGTCCTTAGCTAAAAAATTTTGTAATTATGTTTCTGTATGAAAAAAAAAGTTGAACCGGAACTGGCCCAGCTTATTTCAGGTTTTGACAACATGCACGGAAAACGGAATTCTATCTGTTGTTGGGCTATTGGCGAATCACTGAAAAAAAAATGGCGGCTACTTTACGGTTCGCGGGAAGGCTGTCCTAGGATTCTATGCGTGTTGGCAATTCGTGTAGTTATGTGGCTCCTGCTAATCAGTTAATTATTGTATAATCGATTATTTAGTGTAACAGTTTGTTGTAGTATAATCAATTCGACAAGAGTGTGGGACAACGGGATAGTGATACTAGGTGCATAGCTAACGGAATAAAGGCAAAATTATAAATTCATTCCACGATCACTTTCGATAGTAAAATAAACAATAGAGGGAACAAGTTTACTTTACGCGGCTTATGGGAAGATGATAAGGGCTCCGCACCGATTGATCTCTCGTTGAGCTAGAATGACGTAAAATGATCAACTGAACAACATTTTCCTGTAAAATGTTTGGGGTAAAGGCTTCGTTTGGCCGTCAGAAATTATTGAGAGCCGCACTCTTTGCGCTGACGGACGAAATGCCGTGTTGTCAGCTGATATTTTTTTTCCCGTAAACAGTTCAGATAGGCGGGTTGTTATTGTCAGTTTCGTGTGATTTTGTTGTTATTGTCGGTTAGGTTAGGAACCGGCTTCGGCATTTCACTTGAGGTAATGAACTGGTTGGGGTTTGGCGTTTCACTTGCCGGACTTTCGCCCAGTTTCATGCTTTCTGGCGCAGCGCGGTGCTAACTTTGGACCTTCACCACGGCCAAAATGGAAGAGGAAAACAAAATGGAAGAGGAAAACATTACTCAGCAGGTAGTTCTTAGTCCATTAAAAAAAATCGGACGAGGTCCCGTTTTCTTCCTATGTTCCCTTTACGCACACGGCCCGAAATTCGAAAAAAAGAGAAAAAAACGTACCTTTAATTTTCACGGAAGGCACTACAAATTGGTCCCAAATTGCAGAAACTCGTTAAATCATCATTAACACAACCTAACCAATTAACTGCCCCAGTATGAAATGCCAAACCCCAACCAGTTAACTACCTCAGTATGAAATGCAAAACCCCAAACTTACCTAACCTAACTGACAATAACAACAAAACCACACAAAACCACACGAAACTGACAATAACAACCCGCCTATCGGAACCATCCAATAGAGAGCTTTGTTTTTCGTCTATGAAAATAATAATGTTGCGATTTTTTGCATAAGCAGTTTATGTATTTCTTTATGAAATTCTTGCACGAAACTGACAATCACAACCCGCTTATCGGAACTGTTTACGAAAAAAATATAAGGTGCCCTTCCGGCCCGGCCCGGCAAGAATTTTAATCTTTCTTACCTTTTTTTGTTTTTAAGGTTCCTCAGATCGTGAAAAACTCGTTAAAAAATTAAAACTGAAATTTTGAATTAAAATGCAAAACTACCTAGTGGAGTCGCGCGCCGAAATATCAACGACAGCGGCAGCGGGCCGAAATTATTTTTCATGAGCAACGGCGTGCGGAATATTGGGAAAATCATCGGCGGGGATAAATGTTGATCCTAACGTAAATTCCACATTGCCAATTGTAGCATAATACACTCGAATGCAACTTTTACGTTCGGAGTAGTCCCACTTACGTTTCATAATAAGTATTCTTGTGTTCCATGTGTTCTGATAACCCGTCAATTTCTAAATGGATAACGACCAGAAAGAGGAAACCTAACAAACAAAAACCGGGGTTGGTACCAACACTACAAAAACCTGGTACTGTCTCACACTGTGCTTCTACTATAGGCCCCGCCTTCGCAAACTCCTCTTCTGCTGGTCGTGTATCACCTTCCAGAATAAGTCGTCTGGATAGATGTAACCCTAGTGGACACCATGGTGCTCGTACGCTGGAGTCGGTCAACAAATCGGACATTCACCAGCAGGCACCAATTGGCCCTCTACTCAATGATTGGTGTTTTGACCCTGATGTAAACCACCTAATCATAGGTGATTCCCATGTACGGAACCTTCACCTACCTTCCAATGTGCGTTCTACTACCTGGACTTGGCCGGTCTCAAGAATTGAACAGATGAATCAACGAATTTCTGGTATCTTAAAAAATACATGTGAAAATCCTACTATTGCGCTTTGTGTGGGTGCCAATAATGTATGTACGGATAGTCATTCAGATCTTCTGCAGCGATTTGCTTGCTTGGTGAACAGTGTCAGGGATGAAAGACCGAATAGTCGTGTCGTCATTTTGGGACTTTTTTCTCGTCCAGGTTCCCGCAGGTTTGAACAGATATCAGCGTCGTTTCTCACTAAATGCAATGACTCGATTGCTGAATTTTGTGCATCAAACAATGTAGAGTTTATTGATCCCGGGATGGACTGTTCGTAAATCGTCAGTATATGACCAAAGATGGCCTACACTTGTCTGTTTCTGGGAAACTTTTTCTGCGAAACATTATTTACTCTGCAATTACAAAAACAAGCACACCAAATTCTATAGACCATTTGAATGGCTGAGCTGTAAGGGGACATTTATTGATTCTATTTCTGACCCCTACTCATCTTTTTTATCGAATTGCCCAAATTTACCAACTCTCGAATGAACATGGCGCTCTCAGGTGCCAATTGAAAACAACCATCACTCTGTAGGTCTGTCTTGCTGCCTTTTGAATGCACGTAGCCTTAATGAAAAGCTGCCAGAGTTGCACATTCTGCTATCTGTGTGCAATTTTGACCTAGTATTGATTGTTGAAACTTGGTTTAATGAAACTGTCTCTGTTGCCTTGTTGATCCTCGACCTCCCTTTTAACGTTATCCGCCATGACCGTGTTGGCTTTCGGGGTGGCGGTTTGGCATTGTTTTATCGATCAAACCTTGAAATTGGAAATCTCCATTTTTCCCAAACTGCTGAGGCGTTAAACTGTTCTCTTCTAGGTCTTGACCTTACCTTAGTGCTTGGCTACATTCCGAATGGGTGGGATCAGGATGTGATTGATGCTATGTGCACTTTTCTGCGTTCCGCAGTTACCTCAGACAAACCGAATTTGATCCTTGGCGACTTTAACATGTCCCACATTGATTGGCAGAACTTTACTGTATCTAATTGTCGGCAGCAATCTTTTCTCGACTGTATTGCTGAACTTGGGCTTAGCCAATTAGTTACAAAACCAACACGTGGAAACAGTATTCTTGATCTTGTCCTAGTTGACAATGACCATATTGTTTTTGGTGTTTATGTCACTAACCATTTCAGCACCAGTGACCACAACACGGTCCTGTTCTCTATAAATAACTTTTATGTGAGAAATAATGTAAAATCCCAAACCATGATCAAACGTATTGATTTTGACCTTTTGCATCATAAACTGGGTGACTTGAGTGCCTCTCTTGAAACTTTCAACAGCGTTGACTATCTTTGGGACACATTACACGATATCCTTTACTAAGATTGTTGATGACTGTACTGGGGTACGGATGGTAAATAACTCTTGCCAACGCTACTTTGCCCCTTCACACATCCGCAAATTGCATACCCGCAAACTGAAGCTCTGGCATACCTACAAACTAAACGAAACTGACCAAAATAGGTCAGCCTATAATGATCATAGACGTAAACTTGCAAAAGAAATAAAGATTTTCAATATCACCAAGGAGAGCCAGATTATTTTGACCGGTAACCAAGCAGCGCTTTTCAAACATGTAAACAAAAGAACTAAACTTCGTCGGGATATCCCTCCTTTGATGCATGGCGAACATCTGGTTTGTAATGATTCTGAAAAAGCTACTCTACTGAATGAAATCTTTTGCCAAAACTTGGTTGTTGATAATGATTCCGTTCCAGCATGTGCGTCCCCTGTCATCTCGGGTATTGAAAATATTGATTTCAGTATTGCAGAGGTACATTCCATTTTGAAAACTCCTAAAAATAGTCATGCTCTGGGACCAGATGAACGCTCTGCGGCATTCTGCAGGGAATTTGCAACGGAACTCTGTTTCCCACTCTATTTGGTTTTTGACCTCTCAATTCGTACAGGTATGATCCCTAAATCTTGGAAATTGGCCAGAGTAACCCCTGTTTTTAAATTCGAAAATGCTGCCGACCCAAAAAACTATAGGCCAATCTCTTTAACCAGCATTCCTTGTCGAATCCTTGAGTGAATCATAAAGAAACACCTTTTGACCTATCTCAAAATAAATGAGTCGATACCTCGTGATCAGTTTGGCTTCCTTCCTGGTAAATCAACTACTGTGCACCTTCTTTCATGTCTGGAGGACTGGCACTCGACACTTGATATAGCAGCCCCAACTGACATAGTCTTAATTGATTTTGCCAAGGCTTTTGATTCGGTAGTTCACACAAAATTATGTAGCAAGCTTTATGGAGTTGGCATCCGTGGAAAACTGCTTTCTGGATTACTGATTTCCTTTCCCATCGACAACAAGCGGTCTGTGTGGGGAAAAGGATCTCCGACCCACTACCAGTTATTAGTGGTGTCCCACGAGGATCAGTTCTTGGTCCTATTCTTTTTCTTCTGTATATTGCAGACCTCAAAACTGAATACACTGATTGTAAACTGCCTAAAGATGCAGATGATCTCACACTCTATAAGTGTGTGATTGACCAATCTGATCACAACATTCTCCAATTGGAACTATCAAACATCGAGTCTTGGTCAAATACTTGGCAGCTCCCACTAAATAATAGTAAGTGCCATGCAATGCACCTTGGCAGAAACTTATTTAAATCTACCATACTCTCTAAACTTCAATGTCCTGAATTCTGTAGAGTCTACTAAGATCCTTGGGGTGTGGGTTACCTGTGATTTAAAGGTGACACATTGTAATTATATTGCTGCAAATGAAAAAAAAGGGCACATCTAATAAAAGATGCTTCCTCTCTAAAGATCCTAAAACTTTGGTCTGGGCGTTTAAGGTTTTTGTCCGCCCGTTATTGGAGTATGTCAGTCCAGCTTGGTCGCCGTACTTGGTGAAGGACATAAAAAAGATCGAATCTGTCCAACGAGCTTTCACTAAATATTTGCCTGGTTCTACAACCAATCTTATTCACTTCGCCTTGAAAGGCTTAAACTTGATTCACTCGAGCTGAGGCGTCTCAAGGCTGACCTTTGCCTCACCTACTCTTTACTTCATGGACTTACTGACTTAAATTATGAAAAATTCTTTTCCTTGAGTCCACCTGACTCGTGCTCGAGGACACACCTTTAAACTTAGCACTGGTACCTTCCATAGAGGACCATATAGACACTTTTTCTCGAACAGGACAGTCCCTGTCTGGAATTCCCTGCCATCTGCGGTTGTATCCTTGACATCTCTGGCTAGTTTCAAAAATAATCTCCGCAAGACAGACCTATCTGGTTTCTTAAAATGCTTTTGAACTGATTTTAGCCCCACTGTATTGTATACATTTTGTGATGTTTCTATCATATTACGTTATTTTTAGTTATGGTTGATGTCTGTTTTATTATTTTTGACGTTGGTTTGTTTGAACCATAATCTTTTTTTTTAATTTTGGGCCTGGTGTAAGTGGAGCATATCCATCCCTTCCTTGACCCCCACAGTTTTTCTGGCTGTGAAAATGTATTATTATTCACTAGTTTGTTAGTCCTTGTGGTCCAGAGTTGCATCCATTTGTGGTGCAAAGTCGGATCGACAACGACAGCCATGTTGATATTAGAGATAACAAATACATGGCGCAACAAAGAACACAACTGACGTAAGAGTCGGCGCATGCACAGTCCAATTTATTTAGGAAAAGCGGTCTTGGAAAAGCCACCTACATTAAAGGCCGTATCGTATCGGACCAAAAAAGGCAACTAAAATCAACAATTGACATAGAAGCAAGCGCAGGTTTGCTAGGTGCTGCCATCTCCACACCAATCGGCGAAATTTCAAATTAACCGACGAGGGTGCCAAATTCTGCCGACCGATGACGCCACTTAGGCAAACTTGTTGCGTAGGTATTTGTTTCGCCTTCTATAGAGGAGCACTGTGGAAGGTAAAGATGATACGGCCTTTACTGTAGGTGGCCATGTCTTGGGTGATGCGGAGTCATACCACGCCGACTTCGCTTGCTTGCATATAGGAGCTTGATTAGGTAAATCAAGCTCCTAAAAACAACCCGTGTCTACTAAACCAGACAACTTTAAACCAAACGACGATTGGTTCTGAAGCCAATACGATGGAAAGGTGCACTTATTTCCTAAATGTTCACTTCCAGAAAGGAGTTGAATTGTTTTTAAGTGGGCGGCAACTATCGTTGCTTGCACTGTCGCCATGCACGGTACCGAGGTGAATTGTTTCAAAGGATTAACTTAATATAGGGTTACTTGCTTACTGAATGCTAAATTTCTCAGGGCATTTTTTAGCCTTCAGTCAAACATACGCATGCGACTTTTCCGTGGCTGCACCAAAGGGGAAATGTCACGGGGCGGCGATTTAGGGGGTGCGGGAGAGGGTGCCAAGGCAAGTGTGTGTGGCGGACAATGTGCGCTACCGAAGTGAATTGTTTCAAAGGATTAACTTAAACATGGGATTACTTGCTTACTGCATGCTGAATTTCTCAGTGATAGGGTTTTTTTTAGCCTTCAGTCAAACGCACGTCAGCGACTTTTCCGGGGCTGCACCAAAGGGAGAATGTCACAGGGCGACGTTTTCGGGGAGGGGGAGGCAGGCAAGCGTGTATGGGGGGAAACGTATGCAAATCCGGGAGGGGGGAGGAGTGTGGGGATTGGGGTTAAAGTAATTGTGGGGGGGGGGCCGAGGCTATATGTGGCAGCCATTCACATGTTCGGTCTTCGGTTTGATAAATTTAAAATCAAAGACCATACACCTGGGGTGCCAGTGGGAGGCGGAGATATATGCAGAACCCTAAATATGGGTGTGCAGGAACGGGATGCAACGGGGTGCGGCATGGGACGGGGGAGCAGGAATGTGCGGGTGGTGGGTAGAGGGGGGGTTTGCGCAGGATGCGCACGGGCACAATTAGTTGAGTTATAATAGTGTTCAGCAAGAAGTTGGCGACAGGAGTTTATGAACAACTTCAACAGGGGAGTCAAGAGTAAAGAAGCAAGAACATCTCTCCAGTGAGTATGGCACTCGTCTGGAAGCAGGAAAACGCAAGTTGAAGGTTAAACAGAGATTGACGGAGAGGATTACTGCAGCTGGGCAAAGAACCGAGGCATCCAGGCACGGAGACGAGTGATCCAGTAGGAAGCAGCATAAAGTCAAGTGTCGTGGAGGATTTGGCCGAATCCGGTAACAAGGAAGAGGCAGATCGTGGCTGAAGGTTTTTGCAACGGCAGGGATTCGTCGTCAAGGCTGATGTGATGGCGTCAACTTGGTGTTTCATTGCAACACGGCAGCAAGGGTAAGGCAAACTTTTTTTCACACTCTGGTGGCAGGGCGTTGAATTGAAAGGGTTGTTTATTCCGGTACAGTTGCATGTTGGTATTTTGTTTTGGTGTGTTGATGCTTTTATGTCCTGTTTAATACGAAGTATTTACAGTAGTTAAACATGGAATTGTTAGATGGGAGGACGGTTGCTGATTTTAAAGCTGTGCGCGAAGAATTATATTTACATGTGCCTGAACGCGAGAGTGATATTCTTGGGTTGTTTAAAGAAGGGTTGGAGGGAGGAGAACTTTTGCGGGTGGATCTAGAGGCAGCAATTCAAACGGTTGATGATGAAAAAGAGAGGGAACTATGGGAACAAGAGAGGTTAGCTTGAAAAGCAGAAGTAGAGAAAAAAAAGTTGCATGAGGATGCATTAAAACTCCAGTTAGAGAGGGAGTTAGAAGAAAAAGAGGAACAAAAAGAGACTGAGTTAAGGGAAAAAGAAGAACGAAAAGAGAGGGAGTTAAGGGAAAAAGCAGAAAGGAAAGAAAAAGAGCGGGGAAAGTAGGGAAGAAATGGAGTTAGAAAGTGGGAAATTGCAGATTAGGGAAGAAAGGTATGCTAGAGAAGCTAAATTAGAACAGGATGTGCGAATACTCCAGTTAAGGAGGGAGCAAGATTTAAGAAGAGAACAGTTTGAGAGGAGCTTGAATTAGAGCGGGAAAGGTTAGATGAGGATTTCAGAAAAAAAAAGAGAAGCTTGGGGAAAAAGAAAAGTTAGAACAGGATGCAGAAAGTGTGAAAATAGAGCTACAAGCAGAAGAGATTAAAAGACAGATTCAGGAAATAAGGTGTAAAAGGGAGGCAACTTGTAGAGTGGGGAGTAACTTTAGGGATAGGCTTGTGGGAAGCAATATATTATTGGGTACCAAGGTAGTGATGGTATTGTGCAATATGATGGAAACTTGTGTAGTAATGGTAATTTGCAAATTGGCGGGAAAGCATCCGCAAGTGTTGGGAACGATGTCTTGGGCAATGAGAATCAACCTTCAGCTAACAGTGCACAGGCACGGCCGCAAGCGGTTAACCAGGCAGGAGGGAGAGTGGATGTAAACTAAATGAAGGTTGCGATTTTCCTTTAAGCAAGGTATCGAATGGGATGTTGCAACAGAATGTGAGAGAAAGCCAAAAGGCGGGAAGGGTAATTACAAAGTGTTTGCAGAGTTGTAACAAAAGTAGTAAAGGTGCCGGGCAGTCAATTGATTCATTTATCGAGGGCAATGTAATTGATAGTTTATTTATGCTCGTGTAACATGCTATTTACGAATAGCAGGGTGCACCTTGTGTGAATGCACATGGTGCACCTTGCAGTTACATAAGCTGCTTGGCGTCCTGTCAACTTACGTCTACACCGGAACTTGGCCGAACGCCAACAGCCGGGAACGAGGCTACTCTATTGTTCAAACCAGTTAGAGTCAGCTCCTACCTGTTAGCGGTTGCGAAACGTAATGCCTCAGGCTACTTCTATTGTTCAGCCCCGCGTATAAAGACGACGGCCTGGACCATAGAAGGCCACTTGGTGTGGGGCAGACAACTCAAAGGTTGTCTCTCTGGACTCAGCTCAGGATAAGACCAAACTCCTAAACTTGTGCTTTACGCCTAATATGTTCTCAGTGCATAGTCCCCTACCTATGCAGTAAGAAGTAAATTGGCTTCGAGATTATTCTTGACTTCAATCGTCTACTCCCTATGTACGTCACATATTTTGGGGGCCTGCCGTGATTTGAACCTAAACCTTCGGGATAGGCAAGGTAAGTGGTTTACAGTTCTTGATATAAAATCAGGGTTATTGCAAATCAGAATGGAAGCCGATAGCAAGAAGTACACCTGTTTTCGTTGTCATATGGGGGCATGGCAGTTCAAAAAAATGCCATATGGGCTCTGTAATGGGCCTACATCATTCTCGAGGGTCATAGATCTGGCTCTGGGGGATGCATGTACTCCTACACGATGTGCTACGTTGACGAATCGATAATGTACTCAATGGATTACAAATCTCATCTGTCACACATCGCAGATGTACTGGATAGGCTAGGAAAAGCTAGCATTACAGTAAATCTAAAAAGGCACACTTTTGTGCAAAGGAAATTTCCTATCTTGGGCACCTAATACGTCCCCAAGAGATGTCACCCTTACCAGAGAAGGTACAGGTGATAAAGGATTTTCCAGAGCCTTGCAACTTAAAATCACTTAGACGTTTTTTAGGAATGATGGGCTTCTATAAGGCTAACATCAGAGACTTTCACGTCAAAGCACAAAATCTTTATTAGTTGTTAAAGGGAGTTGTCTGGGAGTGGAAACAAACACACTCAGACGCAGTGCAACAATTAAAAGACAGTTTAGCAAACTGTGTTTTAGCACTACCAGTCTTGGACAAGCATTTTGAAATTTCAACAGACGCATCGGGAGCAGGTTATGGGTGCGTCATCTCGCAGCACGTCGAAGGACGTGGACTCGTACCAATCGCTTTCGCTGGCAGGAAACTGACAGGTTGCGGAAAAAAACACTGCGTGTCTGAGCAAGAAATGGGTGTGGTGATGTATGCTGTCAGGAAATTTCGGCCTTACATTGAAAATGCCCCTTTTCTCATCGAGGCAGACCATAGTGCTCTCTCGTTCTTGAAGTCCTTGAAACAGCCTTCAGGAAGACTGGCAGGATGGATTCTTGAACTTCAAGGAATGGATTTTGAAATCCGTTACAAGAAAGGTTCCTTAAACCAAGTGGCAGATGCAATCTCTAGGATGTATGAGGACGAACCTAAAGGCCCCATACTGAACATAGATTGTAAGGTGGTACAAGTAAAGGGAACTGAGAGACCCAACGGATTTCCAAGCCTGGATGATATCCGTAAGGCGCAGGTTGGTGACCCTTGGTCATCGCGCCAGGTTACCAAGCTAGGTAATGTAGCTAAAATGCATTTAGCTGTGGACGGAGACAGCCCCAAACTTGGGAGATGCTGTCTGTGTGACGGAATCTTATGTAAAGCCGATGTTTCACGTAACGTTCGATATGTGGTTGAAGGTAATACAAGTTTCAAAGGATTTTTACCGAAGTCGCTATGTCACAACGCGAATGCTGCAATTCATGCGTCACCATTGGGCGGTCATTTTGGAGTGTTCAAAACTCTGAAAAGAATGCAAGAATTGGTGGGATGGATTGGCATGAGGAAGGATATTGTAGAGTTCGTTCGCAGCTGTGAGAAGTGTCAGACTTGCAAAACTGAAACTTCAAAACTTACAGGGCTCCTGACCACAATTGATCCTCCCAATGCACCTTGGGTTCGTGTATCAGTTGACCTTTTGGGGCAGCTACCAACAGCCCCAAGAGGGCGGCACTGGATACTCGTAGTCCTAGACGAATTCGGTTCTTGGCCTGAACTGTATGCTCTCAGGACGGCTAAAGCTAAGCAAGTTGCTGAATGCGTCAAAGATGTTATCTTAAAATGGGTTTTTTTTCTCGTATTTTATCTGACAACGGCCCCTGCTTCATAGCTCAAATTTGGAAAAGCCTGTGGAGAGACTTGGGAATCAAACCACAGTACCTTTCAGCCTTCAATCCAAAATCAAACGTGGTCGCGAGACATAACAAGATAATAAAACACATGTTACGTTGTTTTACGTTTACCCACCGAGAATGGGATTTACATTTGTAGGTATTCACTTTTACAATGCAAAGTTCTGTGTCCGAATCTAATAAATTTACACCCAGTAAATTGAACATCAGACGAAACCCGACTGGTTCGTGGGGTCTTGAGCTCTCTCAACTAACAATGAGACAGCTCCCTGCAAAAACACGCGACTTGGACGAGGTTCAAATGCAAATCGTGCAGCATTTTTCTGAGATGTATAAACTGGCGAAACAGTCTATGAAAGCATCTAGGGCACAGAAAAAGGTCTACTTTGACAAACGGCTCAGGCCTCTTACATTAACAGAAGGGCCATTTGTCGCACCACCTCCTCCACCACCACCACCACCACCAAGGCAAAGTTGCAAGGCTAAGCGGCAGGTGAACAAGAAGACGGACGCCACAAACGTGTAGGGGACGACAGACGGCCAAAGGGGAAGAAAACTCAAGCTCCGGAGAAGAACTCCAAGGCCGGCCATGTTTGTCGGGGAAGCAAGCGGCGCCACCAGTCCTGGGACAGAGGAGATGGAAGCAAGAAGGCCAGATTTGCGGACAAATCGACGCAGACTACTACTGTCTGCACCCAGCACGTCGGGGCCCAAGTTTGGACCAGGGCCCAGGGACGCAAGTGCTTCTTCTCCAGAGCCACAGCCACAAAATCTGAGGATCATTGGGCCCATGAGTTAAAATCTTACAAGCTTCGGTTGGGCAAGGAGGGCCACTATAGAGCAACAGTGGTATGTCACCAATTCTTCAATGATGTCCTGAAACCCATGGAGA